>JAXIVJ010012685.1:25000-39570 GCA_036785665.1 Chirona hameri | reverse complement strand
ATTCCGAGGAAATGCATGTTATCAGTACAATTCCTACTGGATCATGTTAATCATATTGATGATCCCGGTTCAATTTTATCAGTGACCCCTATAGGGTCAGCGAGGTCAGCTGAGGTCAATAACACTTTTTGATTGTCAATAACTCTCGATAAAATGAGTTAAGAGTGGAAACCGGCATAAATGTGTCTTCTCTCGCCTCCCCCCGCGAACAAACATCTCCCAATAATGCAACATGACCTACTTGGGTCGCCCACTTGACCTTGACAGCTGAAGATAGCAAGTTCTAAGTGACTTGAACTAGTCCAAATGAATGTGATTTCGAAGCACTTTGCGAGACGAACATGATGTCGTCAAAATCATTGCCTATCTTTATTAGATAAAAGTTATTTGCGAACGTTTGCCCAACAAATAGCCCTTTTGACATTTGATGACCTCTGGAGCCCAAACTATTAACCTGAGATAAAAATTGATGACACGTATATGATTGATATTTCAAGAACTTTCGATTGTTTTTCCCGTTGTTCCTAGCCTATCAAGTTCCCGTGATATTTGGGGGTTTCCTGGAGCGATGTCCTAAAACTGGCTAAAATCTGACCTTTGATGACCTCTGGTGACCTTATGTACCTTTTACGGACAAAACGGGTGCTTTGCAACGTTTTGTAAATGGCACTATTCCGAAAGAGCGCCTGAAAATGAAGTGGGATTTTTTCTCTGAATTTCGATTTAGGTCACTCAAAGTCCCCCATCAAGGTCAAACCATCCAAAATCAATCCAAAATAGACCTTTTCTCCTTTTTTTACGGGTAAACGGTACACCGGTACGGGCCTCGAAATGGCCCACTATCGGAGAGAACGGTTCAAAACAAAGGTGGGGGTTTTCTCACAATTTTCGATTATGGTCACCTAAGGTTACCCATCAAGGTCAAACTATCAAAATCAACCAACATCGACTTTATGTCCTTTTTACGGACAAACGGTGCCTTTGCACGTTTTTTTTTTAAATGGCACACCATTCGAAAGAGCGCCCCAAAATAAAGGTGTTGTTTTCCTCTGAATTTCGATTTAGGCCACCCAAGGTCACACATCAAGGTCAAAAATCAAAATAACCAAAATCTACATTATGTACCTTTTACGTACAAACAGTACACCGCACGGCCCCGCAAAGGCCACCATTTCAAAACGAGCGGCTCGAAATCAAGGTTGGGGTTCTCTCGGTATATCAGATTAGGTCACCCCAAGGTCACCCATCAAGGTCAAATTATCAAATCAGTCAAATCGAGCTATGTACTCTTTTACGGATAAACCGGTACCACCGTACGACCCAGCAATGTACACCATTCGAAGAGCACCTCATAAATAAAGGGTGGTGTTTCCTCGGATTTCGATTTAGGTCACCACCCAAGGTCACCCATATAAGGTCAAACTATCAAAATCAAAATCAAAATCGACCTTATGTACCTTTTTACGGACAAACGTGTTTTTGCACGTTTTTTTAAATGACACATTCGGAAGAACGCGTCAAAATAAAGGTGGGGTTTTCTACTTGAATTCCGATTTTAGGTCACCCAAGGTTACCCATCAAGGTCAGACTATCAAAATCAATCCAAAATCGACTTATGTACCTTTTTACGGACAACGGTACACCGCAGGCCTCGCAAGGGCACCATTCGAGAGTGGCTCAACTAAATGGAAGGTGGGGTTTCCTCGGAAGTTCGATTAAGGTCACCCAAGGTCACCGATCAAGGTCAAACTATCAAAAGCAATCAAAATCGACCTTACGTACCTTTTTACCGGACAAACAGTGCTTTGCACGTTTTTTTAAAAACACATTCGAAAGCGGCGCCTCAAAATGAAGGGGTAGGGTTTTTCCCTCGAATTTCGATTTAAGGTCACCCAAGGTCACCCATCAAGGTCAAAACTATCCAAATCAATCAAAATCGACCTTATTTCCTTTTTCCGGACAAACAGTGCTTTGCACTGTCTTTTTAAACCCGCGCCACTGCAAGGGCTTTGCCGCCGAAACGAACTGGCAGGGGGGGGTGATTTCCGCCCCCCTGAGAATCTCGAAAACTACGCTACGTAGCGAGAGCAGAAAACGGAATTTGACACTTGATCGCATGTTCTATCGAATAGTTATTCAGTATTGTTTTAGGTCAGGTCAAAATTGAGGTCACCAGAGGGTCAACAAAGGTCAAATTTTCCAGTTTTTTTCTTCTGTTTTGGACATCGCTCCAGAAATTCCCATTTATTATCCTAGAAACATATGCTAGTTAAAAACAAACGGAAAAAATAAAGGCCAGTCCGGCCAGAGTTATTGACAAAACAAAGTTATGGTGACCTCACATGACCTCAAAATGGACGCAATAGGGGTCACTGAATTCAACTTACACTTGGATCATCAGAAGGATCTATAATAACATGATCCAGATGTAATTGGGACTAATATCATGCATTCCTTGAAATTAGGGAAGCATTTGTATGTTTTCCCCATTGACTTATTATGGGGAGGTTACGAAATTGACCTGACTTAGGTCACCGATATCAAAATTCCGAGATAAACGAATTGTAAGTACTTGCCCCTCATGACCATCCTGTAAGTTTTCAAACAGATCGGTGAAAAACTTCTGGCTGTTGGCACAACTGCAAACATTTTTTTTGGAGGTGGGGACACTTGACCAGGTCTGGTGACCTGACCTCAGATGACCCGAGGTTATTTTTTTTCCAAGTGTGCGCAATTGATGTCCTAACAGGTGCGTGAAAATCCGGCGGCGCTTTGAAAAAAACTGAGGGAGAGGAAGGGGGAGGAGGGGGAGGCGGAAATCAACTACCCCTGCATGTGGCGCGGTGTTAATTGGCACCATTCGAAAGAACGCCTAAAAACGAGGGTTTGTGTTTTTCTCGGAAATTTCCGATTTAGGTTACCCAAGGTCACCCATCAAGGGGTCAAACTATCAAAAATCAATATCAAAAATCGACCTTATGCACCTTTTTACGGACAAACGTACACCGCACGGCCCTCGCAAAGGCCACCAATCGAAAGAGCGGCTTGAAATGAAGGTGGGGTTTTCCTCGGAATATTGATTAGGTCACCCAAGGTCACCCATCCAGGGGTTCAAACTATCAAAATCAATCAAAATCGACCTATGTACCATTTTACGGACAAACAGTGCTTTGCACGTTTTTTAAATCTCACCATTCGAAAGACGCCTAAAATAAAGGTGGTGTTTTCTTTGGAAATGATTTAGGTCACCCCAAGGTCACCCAGTCCAGGTCAAACTATCAAATCCAATCAAAATCGACCTTATGCACCTTTTTACGGACAAACAGTACAGCCGCACGGCCTGCAAAGGCCACCATTCGAAAGAGAGCGGCTAGAAATGAAGGTGGGGTTTTTCTCGGAATATTAGTTTAGGTCAACCCAAGGTCACCCATCCAGGTCAAACTATCAAAATCAATCAAAAATCGACCTTATGTACCTTTTTACCGTACAAACGGTGCTTTGCACGTTAAAAAAAAAATGAAACAATTTGAAAGAACGCTCAAAATAAGGGTTGGGTTTTCCCTCTTAATTCCGATTAAGGTCACCTAACGGTCACCCGTCAAGGTCCAAACTATCAAAATCAATCAAAATCGACCTTATGTACCCTTTTACGGACAAACGGTGTTTTTGGACGGTTTTTTAAATGGTCCATTCGAAAGAGCGCCTCAAAATGAAGGTGGTGCCTTTCCTCTGAATTTCGATTTAGATCACCCAAAGTCACTCATCAAGGTCAAACTATCCAAAATCAAATCAAAACGACCTTATGTACCTTTTACCGGACAACCGGTACACCGCAGGGCCCTCGCATTGACAACCATTCGAAAAGGAGGCTCAAAATGAAGATGGTTTCCTCGGAAAATGTCGATAAGGTCACCCCAAGGTCACCCATCAAGGTCAAACTATAAAATCAACCAAAATCAACCCTACGTCCTTCACGGTGCCTTGCACGTTTTTTTAATGGCACCATAAACTAAAGCCGCCCCCCAAAATGGTGTGATTTTTCTCGGAAATTTCTATTAGGTCGCCCCAAGGTTACCCAGTCAAGTCAAACTATCAAAATAAATCAAAATCGATCCTATGTACCTTTTTACGGACAAACGGTGCTTTGCACGGTTTTTTTAAATGGGCACCATTCAAAGAGCGCCTCAAATGAAGGAAAATAAATACAGAACAATTGTTTTACAGAAATGGCATAAATAATCGTCCTACTTAAGAAACAGTAGGAAGATTATGCCATTTTGGTCCTACTTGTTTGCTAACTTCACGGCTGTTGCAGTGAAGTTACCAACAGCCAAGCATCTTGACGTAGACGGAACATGATGTCGTCAAAGCATTGCCTATCTTTATTAGATAAAAAGTATTTGCGAACGTTTTATGCCAACAAAATAGCCCTTTTGACATTGAATGACCTTAGAGCCCAAACTATTAACCTGTGATAAAAATCTGATGACACACGCTATGATTGAATATTTCAAAAACTTTCGATTTTTTTTAAGTTTGTTCCTAGCTATCATAGTTTCCCGAGATAATTGGGGGTTCTGGAGCGATGTCCTAAAACAGGAAAATTTCTGACACATTGATGACCCTCTGGGACCTTTCCTTTACAGACAAACGTGCTTGCTTTAAGGCAACGGTTTGGTTTTTTAAATGGCACTATTCGAAGAGCGCCTGAAAATGAAGGTGGGGGTTTTCCTCTGAATTCGGATAAAAAAAGTCAATGACAAAAAGTCAACAGGTATAAAAAGTCCAACAGACACGAAAAGGCAAAAGGGTAAAAAGTCAAAAGATAAAAAGTAACGGAACGAAAAGTCAAGGGGTAAAAGTCGGACGTCCCTAAAAGTCCAAAAGGACGAAATGGCAAAAGGCGAAGGATAAAAGTCGAAATGGTAATAAAGGTCAACGTCGCTAAAAGTCAAAGATGAAAAGTAGAAATGGTAAAAAAGTCAAACGTCGCCAAAAGTCGAAAGATGAAAAGTAAAAAAACGTAAAAAGTCCAGATGGAAAAAAAACGTAAAAAGCAAATAGCAAAAAGTCGATGTCGATAAAAATTCGAAAGATGGAAGAGTAAAAAGGTAAAAAGTCGAAAATGGGAAAAAAGTCAATGACGATAATCAGTTCATTTGGCCCAATCATATTTCCGTCTCTTGACTTCCGTTCATTCCATTCTTTTCTTTGACTATCCGACTATTAAAGGAATAGTTCACCTTCGGAAAATTTTTCAGAATACGATTTTATTATATTTTTTAATACAGTTTCTTTTTCTTTTCAAAAAATGGTCCTACATCGCGCCAAATTCAGGACAGAAGGTCCGTAAATTATTAATGTTATGGGTGCGTTATTGGTCTGCGCATGCTCAGACAGAGCAGTGCTGGCACTCTCAGACGGTACGGTATATCTATATTGCGTCCGCATCCTTCGCCAAAAAGTCAAATATCTTCGTCTGGAGAGTCTTTTCAGACAAGAAAAGTTGCAGGATAAGGATTTCTCAACACGGCTAAAAACTGCTAATTCAGTTCAAAATCCATGTTGAAGGTGAGCTATTTCCTTTATCCCCGCCATTGACTGGGGGGGGGGGCGTTATTAACCTCCCTGATGAATTTCGTAATAACTCATAACCAAATAGGGTACTCAACGTAAAAACCCTGTGGGACCTTCTTCGAAAATCACGTTCTACGTCCTTCTGTCGAAAAAATAAGAAATTTCGTCGATTTTTGTTCCTCGGTTATAGACGAATTTTGTGACGTCCACTACACACGAATTATTTACACCAAAATCAGCTAAAATGTAACAGCAGACCGTACAAATCCATATTTATAGCAATATGCAATCCAAAAAAAACGTCAAAGATAGGCTAAATCGCAATGGCTACGAAATGGCTATCTCGGATTTTCAACATTTTGGTTTTGTTTTGACCCAAAAATGCAAAAAAAAAAAGTTTTTTTTGTGGGAGGGGGGGGAAATGCCCACCCAAATCAAATTTTTACAAGATATTAAAAAAGCCGGAATATATGTCAGAGAACCACATATGGGAAAAACCTACCATACCAAATTTCAGAAAGATATCATCATGTTTGACTGACTTATGGCATTACAGTATTGGTAACTCATGACGTCTCCTGATCCGGCGCTCCTCACTCGCAGCTGGGTCGCTGCCGAACTAAAGCTTGTATAGTAATCAGGACTTCACATGACCGGACACCGTGTCGGGGACGGGTGATACCCGGTGATGGTTGGAAGTTACCGGGAGCCCAACTCAGCGCAGCGGAGAGAGCAATTGCGGTGATCAGGTATTTACTTCCGGGTGGAGTTTATAAACTCCATGCACTCCACTCAAACGCCATGCAATGAAGATATCATTTTTTTTTAGAGCGGTAACAGGCGTAAATAGTTTAAACTGATCGGTTAGCCACATTGTTGCATATACCTGTCTCTGCCAACTGTGCAGTTGACGAGACGCGACAACGCGCCGCAGCCGACTCGGTCGGTCACACGAACGCCGATTGGCTGAAATCTGATCTGCAGGTGCTCCAATGCCCCCAATGACGAGGATTCCCATGAGGTCTATCTAGTAACATTTCCATGAACCGGATCGACCTGACCGTACATGGTGGCAGGGGAGGGGGTTACTATGTTAGCATTTTACTCATGCGACTTGTATGCTATGCTAGTGACTTTTTATATCTACTTGACTTTTATTTTTTGACTTTAGGCGTGTTGACTTTTTGCCACGTTGACTTTTTACTCATTCGACTTTTTTGCGATTGACTTTTATCGATTCAACTTGTTACGATTTGACTTTTTGCGAGTTGACTTTTTGCACGTCGACTCTTCCCATTGACTTTTAGCTATGGGACTTTTTACCGATTTGACTTTTGGCGTGTTGACCTTTTTGCCATGTTGACTTTTTACCTTTTCGACTTTTTACCCTTTCGACTTTTTATCTTCCGACTTTTTGTCTTTCGACTTTTTATCTTCCGACTTTTTAATCTTTCGACTTTTATCTATACGACTTTTTTACTATTCGACTTTTAGCGTGTGACTTTTTGCGATGTTGACTTTTTACCCTTCTCGACTTTTATCCATACGACTTTTACTATTCGACTTTTAGCGTGTTGACTTTTTGCCATGTTGACTTTTTACCTTTTCGACTTTTTTATCTTTCGACTTTTAGCGACGTCGACTTTCTACCCCTTGACTTTTCGTCCCTCGACTTTCCGTCCGTTTACTTTTTATCTTTTGACTTTTTACCCCTGGAATCTAGCGGAAGTCTTTTTAACCTGGAATCTTTTCTCTACCCTGGAACCCTGGAATCTAGCCCGGACCCCTCACTCCTCACGGTGCGGAAGGAGAGGCAACAACGCCCCCCGGCCGCCACCCCCCCCCCCCCCCCACCCCCACCCCGGTACCACAATTTTCGCCAATAATGATGGCGCCCCTCAGGTCCTCTCGACAAGGGCAAAGCAATGGTGTTAGCCGATGAACGCTAGTTTACAAATACAAAACCAAGATGGGTTGAATAAGGAATTCGTGTATCGACGAAGGCTAAACCAATGCAGAAGCCCCCCCATACACCTACTCTTCCTTAGTACGTGAAAACGCGACGGGAACTAACTCAATATCAATGCACAAACAAAGGCAGTTAGTAAGAATTGACGCAAAATAAACCTTTGCTTGATTATCACTTAGTATTGGCCTAGATAGGAGTTGGTTTTGATAATGACGAAGTCAAAACAAGGTAAACCCTTGTGAATATTTGTATCAGTGTACCTTTAGTACGTTTTGCGTGGGGTGGTTAGTAAAGGCCTCGTAATTTTTGACCACTAGCCCAAAACAACCACCCCCTAGTAACTTTTTTATCTCGGTGTATTCTAATGCGGGGCACTAAAAACCTGCGGGGCGAACGGCAGTCGCCAAGGCCCTCCAAGTTTGGCGAAATAGAGCCAAGTTCGGTTGAATTTACCAGCAAATTTGGGCTATAATGCTGTGACGTCTTCAGTCAATCTGGTATAAACCTCCCATCTGGTATAAACCTTGGCGGTTCGTTTGAAAATCTGCTCTAGAGCCGTTGAGGTGGAGTTTTGAAAAAAACGAACATTGGATCATTTTCTTCTATACCCAAGCTACAATTCTGCTATCTCAGTTCAAAACCCCATGTTAAGGTCAAACACTTCCTTTAAAGTTGCTGCAAAGGCTTAAATACACGCTACAAAATGGGGTGCATTTTTTCGTTATTTCAGCCAACCCCCCACTCAAAATTATCGGCGACGCTCTCTGCCCCCCCCTCCCCCCCCCCCCGCGCTCCCCCGCCCCCGCACCCCCCCCCCCACTCCCTACCGCAGGAGTACCCCCCCGCCCCCCTCCCACCCCCCCCCCGCGCCCACCCCCCCCCCCCCCCCCCCCCCCCACCCCCCACAACACCCCCTAATATGCCATCCCCCCACCTCCCCCTGCCCCACTCCAGACCTCCCCCCTAGCCCGTCTTCCCGCCCGGTCCCCCCCCCCACATTAGCCCCCTACTCCCGCAACACTACCGCGCCCCGGGCCCACCTCCCCGACACGCCCACCGCCCCCCCTTCCCCGCACCTCGCTACTCCCGTGCCGAGATCTCCCCCCCCCCCCACCCTTGCCCACCCCTCCACGCCCCCTCCCCCGCCCGGCCCCCCCAGCCCCCCACCACCCGTATCCCCCCCCCCTCTCCGCCGCTCACAACCCCGCCCCCCCCCCCGCCTGTTCAGCCCCGCGTGCCGACTCCGCCTTCATCCCACCCCCCCCCCCCCCCCCTCCCACACCTCACGCGGCACCCGTACCCCCCCCCCGGGGGGCCCCCCCCCCCCGCCCGTCCCCCGACCCCCCCGGTCAGTTCCGGCTCACCCTCCCCCCCTCCGTCCCCCCCCGAAATCGCCCTCCCCCCCACGCACCCCCCCCTCCACCTACACCCCCCCCCCCCCCCCATCGGATCCCCCCCCCCCCCGCGCCTCCCTCCCCCCCCCCCCCCCCTCCCGCTCGTCCCCCCGCCCCACCCCCCCCCCCCCCCCCCCTCCCACCCACCCCGCCCCTCCCCCCCCCCCCCCCCCCCCCCCCCGGTCAACAACTTTCTCGCTGACGCTGACGGCCTGCTACCTCCGCCCCCCACCCCTGCTCCACCCCCCCCCCACCCCCCCTCCCCCCTCAACAAACTTTTTGGAAATACGCCACTGGATTTGCCCCACCCCAAAACCCACGGCTAGATCCTCCCCTGACTAAGCACCCCAACACCCGACACCCGGAACACGTTTAGCGACTGCCCTTGAGGCCACAGCGGCTCGACGCGCGGGACACCGCTGGAGACAGCGGCGGCGGCGGCGGCGAGCCAGTGGTGGGCGGCGCGCGGTGCCGTGAGGTTTACCCGTCCGGCGGGCCGTGTGTGCTGAGGGGGCGACCGTGGCCCGTTATTGGCTGGCTGGCTCTTGGCTGGCGGACCGTCGCTGAAAATACCACGGGCGACGTGTGTTGCGTGCCAGCTGCAGCAGGCCGCCAGTTCGGCCTGTGTCCGCTGCCGGTCAGGCCAGCTGCAGCTGCAGGGCCGCCAGTTCGGCCTGTGTCCGCTGCCGGTCAGTGCCAGCTGCAGCAGGCGCCAGTTCGGCCTGTGTCCGCTGCCGGTCAGGGTGCTGACAGCAGGGCCGCCAGTTCGGCCTGTGTCCGCTGCCGTCAGTGCCAGCCTGCAGCAGGCCGCCAGTTCGGCCTGTGTCCGCTGCCGGTCAGTGCCAGCTGCAGCAGGCCGCCAGTCGGCCTGTGTCCGCTGCCGGTCAGTGCCAGCTGCAGCGGGCCGCCAGTTCGGGCCCTGTGTCCGCTGCCGGTCAGCCACGTGCCCAGCTCTGCAGCGGGCCGCCAGTTCCGGCCTGTGTCCGCTGCCGGTCAGTGCCAGCTGCAGCGGGCCGCCAGTTCGGCCTGTGTCCGCTGCCGGTCAGTGCCAGCTGCAGCGGGCCGCCAGTTCGGCCTGTGTCCGCTGCCGGTCAGTGCCAGCTCAGCCAGCAGCCCGCCAGTTGCGGCCGGTGTCCGCTGCCGGTCAGTGCAGCTGCAGCGGGCCGCCAGTTCGGCCTGTGTCCGCTGCCGGTCAGTGCCAGCTGCAGCAGGCCGCCAGTTCGGCCTGTGTCCCGCTGCCGGTCAGTGCCAGCTGCAGCAGGCCGCCAGTTCGGCCTGTGTCGCTGCCGGTCAGGGTGCTGACAGCTCGACGCCAGGTTCGGCCTGTGTCCGCTGCCGGTCAGTGCCAGCTGCAGCGGGCCGCCAGTTCGGCCTGTGTCCGCTGCCGGTCAGTGCCAGCTGCAGCAGGCCGCCAGTTCGGCCTGTGTCCGCTGCCGGTCAGGGTGCTGACAGCTCGACGCCGTGAGGGGCACGTGGCCGCCGGACCCGGTCCAGGGTTCGCTGATTATCAGCTCGCGCCGGTCAGCGCTGCAGGGACTGTGACCACCGGCGTCGGTGCCGCTGCGGCCGGCGAGGACGCCGATACTCCACACAGCCCGAAGGTAAGCCAACACGGACTGACAGCTGTCTGTCCGCCACCAGGCCGACACGGCCGACACGTCGGAGCTCTGCTGACTAGATGTTCACCTATATGTGGTAGACTAGACAGCATGCACTTATAGTTGCCAAATTTTCCTCTAAAGATCCGATTGTCAGTATGTAACACATTTTAACTGTCATGCAGAGTACGGAGTGCCTGCCGACTTCTAAAATTTAAATGACACATTGACTGCCATTTTTTAGCAATAGACACTCATATTAACCCTATAGTGTCGGGTGGGTGAGGCTAAAACGACCCCCTATTTTTCCCGCTCCTGCTCCCAAACGAGTAAAAATACGTCCATCAAACTTTTTTACTTTTCCTAAATATTCATTGGCACATTTTGGCAGAATGGTTCAATTTTTCAGCTCACACTGGCGGCTTCAGGCATGTTTTGTTAGTGGGGGGGGGGGGGGGGGCATGTTTTGGTTTTCAGCGTGTCTCGGCTTTCAAAGGGAATCAATTCCCATTATCTAACCGCCTTTCACGCCTTTTCTTGCTGCTCTTTGTAGACATGTTGAACATGTCTTTATTTTTATTTTTTTTATTGCGCATAGGGGCAGGGTGGGAATTCTACGTTTTTTCGTTGGTGGAGGAGTACATATCTTCGCAAACAAAGAGTACAAAAATAACCTGATGGTAGGCCAAAAATAAATACTGATATACTAATGAATAATGATGAATGATAAACTACAAAACTAAATTCCCCAGATCAAAATGTGCTGACAATTCTTGGTAAGTACCTATGCATTCATGCAGAAAAGCAACGTATACCTACCTAAGCACACATTTTCTTTTTCAGGACAACAATTCAGAACAATGCCAGAAACCCGTTACATCAACATGGGCCTGGCGGTCATAAACCAGGAAATGTGTCCATGTAAAATGAGTCACTTTTAGTGGGTTTTTTTCCAGTCTGGCTCTCCAACCGAATAACATTTCAAATCACGAACTGGCCTTCATATCATATAATTAAAATGATTTCAATGCTACTCAAAAAAAATACCTACCGTGAGATCAACCCCACAATAATCAGTAATCACAACTCACGTGTGCGCCGCGTGTGCGTCACCAAAAAACAATGACAAAGGATGTAGTTTCACTACTCGCTACTATTCTATGAGCGAATGGTAAACGTCACGGGTACAAGAGAGCTAACGGCTATCCATACTGGTCCAGCTCTCAATCAAGCTAGTCAATTGGTAAAAACCGAATAGGCTTCTGACGTCACAAATGTGAGTCAACATGTTACGGAGATAACAGCATCCCAGTGCGTTTTGCCGTCAGCAAAGTAATTGTTACTCTGTTACAGAGTACTTGTTTCTCCTTCTGAGGCTGGAGAATAATTGGTGGGGCAATTGGAGTAGGTCACACTGTGTTGTGGCATAGGGACCTACTCTAATTACATTGTATTATTTTGTACTCCCAATAGTTGTACTCTCGTCAGTCTCTCAGGTCGATATCTCCGGAACCGTTCCACGCAGCGCCATGCAATTTGGCACAGCTATTGATACATCTCTTTTGCATCTTCTGACTAAATTTGATGTCAGGGTCATGTCAGGTCAGGTCCACCAGGTCACGTTAAGTGACCCTACCTCAAAAACCAATCAGAACACTACCACAGACAGAGTTTTGGAACGATCGATTTGAAACTCATGGGGTATGACAAGGTCATCAGGAACTACAAATCGTCTATTTCTATTTTTATAAAGAAAATCCGTCTGATCACGAGCACAAACGCGGTGATAGGACAAATCCACTTCTCAAGAATTGTCGGAGAGTACGCACCGGGATATGCGTATGGGAATGTCAAAACCCACAAGCCATTAAGGCTTGTGGTTTTTTTTTTTTTTTTTTTTTTTTTTTTTTTACACTGCCATTAAGACCTATCATATCACAAGTTCGGACTCCTACATACAAGTTGGCCAAGAGATTGAATGACATCCTACAGTCGTATATTCCAACCGACCACAGCCTCAAGCAGTGTTGGATTTTTCATTTCATGACCTGGTCCCGGAGAGTAAAAATCCATAGGTGGAGAGTAAAATTGTGTTGTCAGACTATAAGATTTTCATTTTTGTTTTTAATTATTTTATTTGGAAAGTAAAAACATCCTGATTTGTAATAGATATTAAATCCTTCTGAGGAAAATTGAACTATATTTTAACTACAATGTCAGTAAGACCAGGCGAAAAGAGAGCAAATTTCCTGAACAAATATGAAGAGATCAATTTTTTTTTGGACCCAAAAAGTCCAGAAAATGGGCCAAATTACAATGCTGGCCTCAAGTCCATCGATGAGTTTGTTGGTCTTCTCAGAACGAACCGTACAACCGGTATGTTAGCATCGATAGATGTCGAGAGCTTATTCACAAACGTGCCTGTGCTGGAAACGATCCAGATTATCTTGTATAGGGTGTACGATAACCGAGACAGTGAGCCGCCCTCGTTACAGCTTCATAGGGGCATGTTGGAGAAGCTGTTGTTGGCCTGTACAACTGAGTCGCCATTTCATGGCCCCGATGGGCAGTTGTATCGTCAGAAAGATGGGATAGCGATGGGATCCCCGCTGGGACCGTTGTTTGCAAACTTTTACATGAGTGAGGTAGAGGCAAAAACACTAAGCGACAAAAATATTGTCCCACATATCTATTGCAGATATGTGGACGATATATTTGTCGATATCAAAGACCTGCATCATCAATCACCTGCACGCACTAATTGAACACTTACAGGCCAATTCAGTGCTGAGATTCACCTACGAACGCAACGTACAAAAACACACTGCCCTTTTTAGACGTCATGGTCACCTCAGAACAGGACAAGTTTGTAACAACAGTACACAGGAAAACAACAGACGCGGGGCGATGCCTAAATGCCAACAGTGAGTGTCCGTCCAGATATAAGACCAGCGTCATACGAGCATTCATTAGGAGGGCGATACGTAACTGCTCGTCTTGGGAACTTTTGCATACAGAGTTGTGTAGGATTAAGCAGATTCTAGTGAATAACGGTTATTCCAATTCAGAGATTGAGAGGGAAATAAAGATGTACATCGACCGTGTAACAGCCAACTCAGCAAAATCTAGTCAGATAGGTCAAATGATTCATCTTTACTATAAAATACAAAGTAGATGAAGGAGTAATTCGGAACATTATTCGGAACAATGTCGTTTGTATCAACGCAGCAGATCGATTACGGCCGACTATTTATTACCAAAACCGAAAAACTAGTCAACTCTTGATTCGAAACAGTCCGGCTTGTAGTGATGATTTGAAACGCACCGATGTATTTTACCAATTTGCCTGTCCGCACGAAGATTGTAGGCTTCGTAACGTAAAATACATTGGGGTCACAACCACGTCGCTATCTAGACGACTGACGATGCATCTGAGGGATGGGGCACCACAGGATCACATGGCTCACCATCACAACGCCAAGTTGACCCGGAAGCACCTGGTTGACAACACCTCCATCATCAAATCACAACCATGCGCAGCTCGCCTCCTCATCCACGAAGCTTTGTTGATCCGCGATCGCAACCCTCCTCTAAACAAGCAGCTAAAATCCTGCATAACTCTAGGCCTGTGGGGATAGGCCTCGCAGATCAGCAAAAGCTGGTATGTGATCGTCATCGCTATCAGCAAATGCGCTGAATATGGGGTATGGTAGTTTGTATTCACGAGACGCACAAAACTTAGGATTATAATTCAAATATGTGTAGTTTATGGGCGCTGTATTGTGTGCAATGCCACTTTTTAAAATGAATTGAGAGGAATCGAAACGTAATATAACCAAACATGTAACTACGTAACTTTGGAGAATTGAGAGGATTCGAAACGTAATATAACCGAACATGTAACTAATGAACTTTGGAGAATTAATATTTGACTTACAAACTAACACCAAGAAAGTGATCACAAGAATTGAAAGAAATGAGCGGAAACTACAAAAAGCAAAAAGTGCCTCGGTCTTTAACAAAACATGCATA
>JAXIVJ010012685.1:10000-17500 GCA_036785665.1 Chirona hameri | reverse complement strand
GACATGAAAAGGGCCTGCGCCTGTTTGAGAGGATCCTTTTCAGGCCTCCGATGGTCCTAAGCCGGTCTGAGATGGCCTTTACTAGGCGACAGAGGACCCTATACCGGACACCAGGCGAGCCATTTGGGCTCGCCTGAGCCAGATGCCTGGTCGGAGCCCTCTCAGACCTGGCAATGGCTCTCTCAAACGGACGGAGGAACATTCAAGTCTGGCAATGGCTCTCTCAGGCTTAGACAGGGCCCTCTTAGGCACATCGTTAGCACTCTCAAAGAGACTGAGGGACTTCTCTTACCGACCTTAGGGCCCTCTCACACCGGCACAGGACCCTCTCAGCACGACCGAGGGCCCTTTCAGACCTACCAGTGGTCCTCCAGACCAGCATAGGGCGCTCTCAAGTCTTGCAAGGGCCCTACAAGACTGACAGGTTGAGGGGCGTCACCGACGGGGGGTCGGGAAGGAGAGGGTCCGGCCACCAACTCTCAGAAGGTGGGGGGTCGACCGCCCCCCCCCCAACGCACACACTTTTTTCGGGGAAAGTTAACAATTTATCGTAAAAATTGCCTTTGCAACAGTCAAAATCCCGCTATTATTCCAAAGTTTAAAAACTGGAAGATTTCGCGACGCTTCGCGGCATGACACCAGTTTCGCAATTGCTTATACAAATTGGGAAAATGGGAAAATTGATTCCATTAAATGTCTGGCAGAGGCTCTTGGCGGTAATTGATGGCCCCAGGTCCCACTCTCTTCATAAAATATTAATTTTTAACCCTATTTGTAACAGGCTCCTGGCTACCCCTATTTGTAACAGGGGGGGGGGGATTCCGCCCCCCCGGAGATCTCGAGATCTACCCATCGATTTTCAAAAATGAAACGGCGTTTGGTTCTCCTCATCACGATCTACATTTCTAAAAAAAATCGGCATTTTTAATAGGTGGCAACATGGGGGCAAAAACTACACATTTTAGCGTTATATATCATCCAACACAGCTGTCATGTTTATTACCGATTTTAACACAACCAATGGAATCAGAGATTGAATTGGAGATTTATAATTTATATATGGCGATCACTTTTGAAAATTCAAAAATCATAGGCGTGTGCAGGTCACTCAATATGGGGGTGAAGTAAATGCGGAATAAAACTATTTTTTTATGTTTTTTTATATAAATGAAATGGTATGTTATTGTGACATTAGACAAAACAATTATAAATCATATTTGTCGCCATAGGCGGTACCAGGTTAGTGAAAAAGGGAGGTCAAATAGGACAAATATTAACCGCAGGCATGTTGCTACCCAGCACTATAAATAAGTTACTGATCGTGGATAGTTCCATTTTGCATATTGTACTTCATCATAGGCGCATCCAGGATCCAAACTGGGGAGGCGCAAGACCTTTTGATAAGTATATTATCCGCTATTATGATACTAACTAGTCAACAGTGACTATTTTACTTACAACTTCAATTAACATTGCTTACCCCCCTTTTTACCCTACCTGGACTCGCCTATTCTCTCATAATCGTTCGTAGAGTACCCTGTGGTGCGTGTTCCATCCGAAAACTGCAGTATGTTATGCCATTGCAGGCCCATGCATCTTAGTTTCCTTGCAATAATATGACCCCCTTTCTTCCATTCCTGAGCGCGCCTCTGCAAAAAAATGATTGTATTCCCTCTCCTGGCCTCATATGTGCATATATCATTATAAGTTATCCGTCTATTGCGCCGTAATCGCTGGCATATCGTCATCACCATGTCAGTCCCCCCCCCCTTTTCATGCGCCTGAACACGCCCCTGTAACTCTTATGTAATACATTATGAAAATAATGGAAGGAGAAGCTATCTTTTACATCTTGATAGCTATAAATCAGAATCAGAATCAGAATCAGATATATTCTGAACATATCCAGAAAACTGGCTATTCTATGTTCAGTCACAGAATACATGATATACAACACTATACAGTATACACTTATCATGAAACAACACACGTTTTATCATATTGTGACACCCTAACAACAGTCATTGCCATCTGTAGACCATATTACTACCACACCCTAGTTATCAGACTTGTGGTGGTAGGGCGGGGTGTACTGTTTGTTCCAGTTCTGTAGGGCCCTATAACCGAAAGACCGGCGCTGCAGTTCGGTTCTTATCAGCGGTAGCTGTAAGAGCGGTGCCGCTGCTGAGCGTGTTACGCAGTCTGTCACCTGACATCGGTAGGTGAGTAGGTTAGCTAAGGCAGGTATTCCCTGCTCATAAGTCTGTTCAGTAGCGTGACATCGCAGGTCTGGATCATACTTTCAACAGACGGCCAGCCCAGCTCGGTCAGCGCTGCGGTGACGTGGTCGTACTTCTTCAGGTTCGTAACAATACGCACCGCGAAATGTACGACCTTTTGAAGCCGATCTCGCTGTTTGGCACACGCTCCTCCCCAGACGCAAGCACAATACCTCATCAATGGGAAGACCAGCGTCTCAATAAGAAAAGCCCTGAGGTCACGAGGTAATTTGGAGCGTATCTTGGCCATGCCAACCAGAACATTGTTACAACGCTGTACAACCATGGATATATGGTGCTCCCATGTCAGTACAGGGTCTAGTACGACGCCAAGTACTTTAATCTTAGTAGCACCGTCCAAGACATGGTCGCTGAAACGGATGGTAAAATCTTGGGTCTTCCTTCTTCGCGTTTTGAACAGAAGGTACTCCGTTTTTGAGGATTGATTTTCAAACTATTCTGCGTGAACCAGGTGAGAGCAGTATCCAAGGTGCTTTCAATCCTGGCCTTAAGAGCGTCAACGTTCTTGGGTTCGTCTGAATCAATAAACTGGGCAATCGTCAGCGTACAAAACTACCTTACCCCCAGTGATGTGTGATGTAAAGTCGTTTGTGAACATAACGAAAAGCACTGGTCCCAGCACCGAACCCTGAACAACACCGTGTGTCACAGGCATCGGTACAGATGAACAGCCCCGAACAGTCTGGGAGCGACCCGATAACCAGTCCTCGAACCAGTGCCTATCAATACCATACCATCCTAGTTTTTCTAAGAGCATGTCATGTCGTACGCTATCAAAAGCCTTGGAAGTATCAGCTGTCACCAGCGTGGCTATACGACCTTCATCAATCTGGCGAGTTACATAGGTGATCGTGTCCAACATAGCAAGTTCTGTCGAGTGACCCTGACGGAAGCCGTATTGGTGTTGGCACAATATATGATTATCGTGCAAAAATGTCTCCAGTTGGGTACAAGCGATGCGCTCACATAGTTTTCCTAATACGGACACAATAGATATAGGCCTGTAGTTGCTAGGTTCCTTGCGATCCCCCGACTTGAAAGTAGGCACTATAGTCGCTGTTTTCCACTTTGCTGGTACCCGACCAGTAGTCAGAGAGCTGTTGACTACACTGAGTAGGTGCGGTCCAACTGCTGGAAATGTAATTCTCAACATCTGTATGGTGACCCCATCGTCACCGGACGCGTGAGAACTGCCCATCCGTTGCAGCGCCGAAGACAGCTCAGGCAGTGTTGCAGGAACTATGCGAAACGCGTTCGCACATACCCTTGGTGGTCGTGGTCCTAGTGTCTCTCCGACGTTCACGGCGGCAGCGAGTGCTTCAGCTACGGCGGGGCCAACCGAAGCAAAATGGGTGTTGAGTTTGTTGGCCCATGCGTCAGCCTCTTCAGGCGAATCGTCATCAGTTTTTATGAATTTCTTGTCGGTAATGAAGTAGCGTCTGATGTTTGGCCATGTGGCTCGTCGATTCTTTTGAAATGTCTCCTTCATGTACGAGGAACAGGCTCTGTACATTGCGCTCTTTACAGCGTTTCTGCACTGTCTGAACCACTCTCTTGTGTCTGCACTTGGGTTATCATCTCTTAACTTCCGTGCATGTTCTCGCTCTTTCATTTTAGCTCTGAAGTCTTCATTGTTGGTGAGCCACGGTCAGGGCGGATGACGGACACGGATGCGTTTGACCGGCATGTGTCTGTCGATGTTTCTGTTCCAGATTTCCAGAAACTTGTCGAGCTTCTCTGTCGGACATGCAGATTCATAAACAGGTGTCCAATCGTTCATAATCATGTCAAGCCTGAGCGCATCCGGGCATAGCTGCCTAGTTGACCTGATAGTGATTTCTTTAGGCCGTCTCCGCACCCGGGCTCCCTTGACCCGAGCTGTGATGAGGTCATGGTCACTTAAATTACATGTGATCACCTCGGCGTCTGTGGTCAGATCAGGTGTATTTGTAATGAAATGATCTAGAAGCGTCGGCGTCGGCTAGGGTGAGTCGGCGACTTTATCAGCTGTGTCAAGCTATAATCTTTCAGCAGCTGACAGAAGGCTCCTACCCCAGGCTTGTGAGTATCCAGCAAGTCGAAATTGGTGTCACCGAGCAGGAACATCGGTTTACCCTTGGCGAGTACCTGTGTCAGCTGGTGACTGAGGTCTTGCAATGAAGGCGTGATGACAGCGCAGGGTGGCCGGTAAACCACGCCGACGATGATCGGCCGCCGACTCACGACCTGAACCCAAAGACAGTCGATGTCGGAGGTTGCAGACCTGATGGAAACTTTGTCTTTGTCGCAGAGTCAACCGTGGTAGCTGTACCAGACGGCGGAGTTCGCGACTGGTCTCCAGAACCGGCGGAAATCGAAAGCCGTTCTGACCAGATTCCTCAATATAAGGACGATGCCCTACCTGAACAGGGATGGGCTGTCCTATATTGGGGGCGGATTCTGGAGACCTGGCTAGTTTTTTGTCTGAATTGACTGGGAGCTTCTGTGACGTCTGGGACCATACCTGCAGTCCAGACCAAGTTTGGAGTTGTTAATGATAATAGACTTCTTTCCCTGCCATTTTGACTCACCCATTACCTCCTCAACTGCGGTGGAATCTCTTTCACTGGGATCTTGCCATAGTTCCCTTCTTACTATGTCAGCGTAGCTAACACGAGCTGCCACAGCGTTCCCGACTTGCATCAGCCCGGTTGGTCTCCTCCATTTCTCTCTCGTTCCTTGTTGGCCTCTTATGGGCTCCTGTCCTTTCTTTCCTCTATTTTCGCTCCAGCACTGAGAATCTTCTCTGAAGTGTCGTCTGATATGGGTCTGCTCTTGATGCCCACTCCTTTGCCTCCTTGCATTTTGTGGATTCCAACACGTCTCTTCATCAAGTTCCCAGTTTCCATCTTTATACTTCGTTCCTTCTGTTCTCCAAACTGGCCGTCGGTCTCCATCTTTTCTGTAGCTGGCGTGACGCCATCGTTCTCTTGGCTGTTGGGAATGCACCCCATTGGCCTGGCCCATGCCAGCAAGATGTTGCTGTTTGTTTGTATTTGTCATGTGCTTTTGGTTTATGTATTGGTATTGATGGTGCTTGGTGGGTGCGTCTCTTGGATGCACTTCTGTGTTCTCAGTTTGTGCTGGTGGAGACCGCCTCTTGACAGTTTCACTAGATGCAGTTAAGTGGTCTCTGCTCCGCCTATCAACTTGCTTCGCTTCCTGTACGTGGGCTTCTGTCACTTTATGTGGAAGTGTTCTTTGAGTGTAGCTATTTTCAGGCTCCCTCTTTTCCTCCTCCGTGGTATCTCCTTTCGTCTGGCTGAGCCATGCCAAATACGTCGCACATGGGCCGCACAGTGTTTGTCTGGGCTGACATCGCTCGGCAGGCTCCTGATCCTCTTGGGCGTTCGTATGCTCGGCGCGTCCTGTAGTTCGTTTCAGCTCCTCCATCTGTTCTCGTAGTTCCTGATTCTCTTTCTTCAACAGATCAACTTGAACAGCAAGTGTGTCCTTCACGCCAGTTGTCTCAGTGTTGCTAACAAGCGTTCCGCCTGTTGTGTCGGCGGATGGTTTAGTTGCTGTCTCGTCTTCAGTACTTCCCTGGATGTTTTGCTTCGTCATATGGCTGTTATCCATTCCGTTCCAGCCGTCTGATCGGATATCGACAATGGTCACCTTTTCGTTTATGTCCTCGTCCGGTGGATTGTCAAGCGATTCGTACAGCTGTTGTGAGTTACAACTTTCATGAAATCCAACTTGGGAACATTTTGAGACTGCATCCATTCCTTTTTCTGTCAGACGATAGTAGCCAATCTGATTCTTCCTAGTAGCGCACACAATTGCTATTGCTTGTGGTATGCCCTTCTGCATGGAGTACTGTGTGTGTACGTCTACTGAGCTGAGAAAGGTATACAGTGGATGTGTGTGAATCCATCCTACTTGTGTAACCTCAGCTTTCTGCATTTCTTCTACCACCTTTTCTTCACGTCTACATTCGCATGTAGACATGTCACCAATCTGATCGGGAATGAATACATGCGAGATTGTGAGCTTATCGTCTTCTACATTGCCCGCAAGAATGACGAGAGTTTCCACATTGTTCTCTGAGTTAGCATGTACCTGCTCTAGAAATGATCTAACTAAGCCATCCGCGAGAGATATTCTAGTTCCATCAGGTTTTTCATGATTTTCACAGTTCTCATCTGAAAGTGTGACTCTTAGTTCATTAGCGATCTTGGTATGCCCTTCATATCTCTGAGTAGGTTCTTGTGTGAAAAGATCCTGAGTAGAGAGTTGTACATCGTCTTCATTCAAGACGGAGGCTTCGACGTCTTCCGTGTCCGCGATCTTGGTTTCTTCATGCTTCCCTGCCTCTAGCATTGCCATCAGGTTAGGTCTGCACTCAGTGCAAAGCCAAAGAAAGTCGTACTTTGAGATCACCTCAAATGCCTCAACAGACAGTTCCTGACCTTTGGGATGATACCATTGCTTACATCCGCAACAGCTGATGCAGTCAGGTGTGATGTCACTGTTTATGTTTGTATTTTTTCTTATTGCTCTTGCTCCTATTCGCGACGACCCATTCACCTTCCATAGGGTCGAAGCCTCCAATCCAATCGGAATCATCACTGGAATCGTGCATCCTCAAGTTTGAAGATAATTTAAAACTGCAGGATCTTGAGTCAGTAATTTGCGCGAGACTCTGGAGCAAAAATCAAGACGACATCGATTGTCGTGTCTAACGCAATTTTCAGAAATAAGTCAAAAATATTACGTTATTTAAAAGCTTATAGTTACTTAATTATGCGCTTTTGAGTAATCCAAATATGACCAAAACGATCTACGTTAAATTAGGTACATTTTTATATGAATTTTAATGTAGGATATTGATCAGTTACGGTAAAATAGGTTAAAAGGCGGAGCATTTTCGGACACATCCGACCCTATATATAAATGCTCCCTACATCGCTCTATTTGCTTCCCGCCAAGCATTGAATACTTCCTGGACCCCCCCCCCCCTTTCAAGCCCCTGAAACCGCCTATGCCATGCAATTTTTATGATATTTCATTAACATCAACTAATTTGCACTTGTTGCAATCACCGTAAACCGATATAACTCCTTCACACTTTAGACAGTTAGAAGAAACCGTGAAGATCGCATTTCCGTATTATCGCCAAATATCGCCGCCGAACCCTCCCAAAACCGTGCCCCTCTGT
>JAXIVJ010012685.1:0-2500 GCA_036785665.1 Chirona hameri | reverse complement strand
TCAGACTGTGGTGGCAATTTCCACCCCAGTAACTATGTTAAAATACGACCCCTGAGGCAAATATACGATTTTGCTCCCGCATAAACATCACAAGGGCGTAGCTACTACTACCGCAAATACCGCAATAATGCGGTATGCTCTCGGATTGTGATGATGCCCCACTTATAGGACATTGCAAGTTCCCTTGTGGAACAAATTACATGCCCAAAACTATGTGGCCCGATGCTACCCACTTTATTGTATGATGCGTGATTTCAAGTGAGGGATGTGAATGATCCTTAGTGTCGGGTAATGAGTGGTGTTCGGTGTGGTGCTGAAGTGATGCCCCATGTAGGAAGATATTATGCCCATTAGTGGTATGATGGGATTCCTCTTGTGGAAGAGTGATGCTCCTATTGGAAGATAGTGATGCGCTAGTGCGACTGCTGATGTCCTAGATACTAGAAAACGTGATGCCCCTTAGTGTGACTATTGATAAGGCCCTATTGAAAATTGTGGTGCTCCTACGTAGAAGACGCGATACCTCTAGTTGGAAGATGTGATGACTGCTAGGTGGAAGCTCAGTGTGATGCCTTCTACTGGTAGCATGTGATGCCTCCTCGTGGACTGCCATGGTGATGCCACCCATCGATGGAAGCTATGTGATGGCCTCTAGTGGAAGATGTGATGCCCCTCGCTGGATAACTGTAGTGCCCCTCGTGTAAAGCTGTGATTGCCCTCCGTGGAACGCTGTGATGCTCCTACAGGAAGATATGATGCCCCTATCAGGAAGATGTGATGCTCCTATTGAAACGTGTGAGTGACCACTAATGAACAGATTGTACTAATGTCCCTCTGATGGATGATTGCAATACCTCTTGTGGACGAATGTGATGCCCCTTACTGAAAGGCCTGTTGCTTCACGCTACTGGGAATAATGTGAGTGCCCCTAGTGATGCCCCTTGTAGAAGATGTGATGCCCTAGTGGAAAATGTAATGCCCCAACTGGAAGTTGTGATGCCCCCTATAACTGAAGCTGTGATGCCCTAGTGGAAAAAGGAGATGTGGTGCCCTAGTGCGATGTGGTGCCCCTATGCGATGCCCCACTGGAAAATGTGACGCCCCTAGTGGGAAGACTGTTTAGGGCACTGTAATGGAGAAATGTGATGCCCATACTCTAGAAGACTGGATGCCCTAGGGGAAGATGTGATGCTCCCTAGTGGGAGGATGTGTACATGCACCTATAGTGGAAGCTAGTGATTCCCATACGTGAGAAGATAGGAGTACACCTTAGGTGGAGAAGATTGTGATGCCCCTATTGAGAGATGTGATGCCCCCTAGTGGGAAGATGTTGTGCCCCCTAGTGGAAGAATGTGATTCCCCTACGAATAGGATGCAATGCTGTCTAGTGTGAAGATGTGATGTTACATAGTTACCAGTTACCACGTTCCAGTTTATTCCGAAAAAGATCCACGTACCTATATTAATGTCTGTGCTTTCACCCTTGCAACGTCATATTTTAAAAACAGTGGGACAACTCACAAAGGTTGAGGAGCAAAACACGTTAAACAGGCATATTAAAATATCACTCAAATTAAAAGGCACACACACACACTCACTATAAGACGAGATAGGGACAGAGGCAGAATCTGCATTCCCCATCTAAACTATCAGGTACCTATCAGCTCTCATGGGCAAGCCTTCTAAGTGGTACGATAAGCTGGGGGCGGTAGATTCCAGGACGTGTGTTTCAGAACGAGAAAACGACCACGGTAGCATGACTCGATCGTCTAGGCCCCGGTACTCGAGTGCGTATGGCTGTGGCAGCGTCCAGTTTTCTAGCACGACGCGTAGTCATGTTCTTGGACATCTAATGGGCACGCGGACCGATAGTATGACTCAGTACATGCAGGTCCCATGATTCCAAGATAACACGCTACACAGCACTATGATCGTTGAAAATCTATGAGTTGCTACTGCCCGTAAGCATCCTAACAGTCTAGATCGCATCCGATTACATGTTCATTGCTTTCGCCTACTCTCAGGTTACTACTTCGGGCACAAAAAAATCACATATTTTCTGATTCTTCGCACTTGGTTGGTTCCACACTGATCATAAACAGACAAACAGTATCTAACGACGGGACAGTACAAGCATTCTACTTATGACCTTCAGTGCTTGCCCGGGGGTATAACATGACGACCGCATGACTAAGCCGTGATAATGTAAGGGCCTGTGCATTTTCTAGCAATGGTGTCGATGTGTGTTTGAAAATTTAGTGATTCTAGGCAATTACTAGCCCTAAGTAGTTGTTTTTTATACCCGGCGCGTTGATTCAGACACAGTGTGCCGCTAAAAATTTAGCTGGAAACTGAGGGAAGGGTCACGGAGCATTGCCGGAGTGCCCACGGACGATCATCTGGGTTTTCTGGGCATTAACTTTCATGCCGTTGGAGCAAAACCAAAGTGACAAAGCCGCAAGTGCAGTTTCCATGCGCTTCAATGAGGCTCAGCAAGTCC
>JAXIVJ010012684.1:0-39572 GCA_036785665.1 Chirona hameri | reverse complement strand
GCATCGCGGACACAAGCATAAAATGCATTCCAATAATTGCAGTTGTCTCTCGTCCTTTGTAACCTGCTATATTAATTTCTTATTTGAATATTCTACTAAGCGATTTCTAGTAAGTGTTAACATTTCAGCTTTAATCATTGTTAGAAAACACCAAATGGTCTTGAGAATTTGTGCTGTTCTGGACTGGGAACTGAATTCCTTTGGTGCAGATAGGAAGCGAGGCGACCAGCTGGCGCCCTGCCAATGGCGGCGTCCTGTACCGAACACGCGGCGCGCATACTGCCGCGGCGGCGCGTAGCCCTAAGGCCGGGTTTGAGGGAAAGTTGTCGGACGCGAGTCGCTGAGTCCGGGACACGCAGGCTCTCGGTCGATTTTCTGACGGTAATTTTGAAGAACTCGGAACACAGAATCACGCGACTTCACGCGGTCACAATTGTTCAATATTTTCGCGACACACGGATGCAATCCCAGGTTAATATCTCGATAATTTTAGAGTCCAATTGGCACGGGATAAAACAGGCATATAGATAATTTCACGGGGCTGGCGTATTCAATGTTTGCAGTCGAACAGCGCGGGGTTACGTGCAAGGTAAACAGCGAAATAATGTAAAAATAATGGTTTTACAACGTTTCTCACGGTTAAAGTCAGAACTTGGGAACCAATCGCAGGTAAAGCGATGAAACAATTTGCGCTTGTGTAGACAAACGTACTGGCTTTATAAGACAAACGTACTGGCTTTATAATGTATGTAAAACTGAAGCTTAACGATCAGTATTTAAGCATTTAAATCGACTTGTGATATAAAATTGGACAATTTTGAAAAACCTTTCTTATCACACCGCCATGCCGTCAAAACATGAGGGTTTTGAATAATTATAGTTATACAGCGGTGAAGCACAGTCATTTGTTACCAATATTCACTCAAAATTTACGCGTATTTGCAAACATGAAAGTCATAATAAAGTTTTAATAAAACGCAGTAATACCTATTTTGGTCGGCGTAATTCAGGTCAGTACAGCTTGCAAAGGCAATAGCCACAGAGTATGCGTTCCGAAGAACTTTTCTCGAAGAACATGCTGCTCTGAAAGGCACTCCCGTTCGACAGATCACGGGTTGATTAATGCAGTTTTGGAACGACATAATACAACTGTAACGTGTTTTCCGTTTCTCAATTTTTCTGCAATTTCTTGCAACATTTGCAACAATTTCAACCTGTTCACACCTCACTTTAACGTTGAACCTAGTTCCTTTGCAATATTACCTATGCGCTATGCCAATAATGAGTACCGAAACTGATATTATTATTAAATTCATTTTCGTTTAAGCTTTCACTTTGAACAATTTATCAAATGTGAGAAATTAAATGCACACTGCACGTGCACAGCCATGCCGGATTGGCATCCGAGGTACTACATTTTTTCAGCAATCTTAGAATCACAAAGCGACTGAAATCAAAACTCCCGATAGTAATAAATCAACAATTCACGTCGAGCCGTGGCTTGAGGGCACTGACTTGCCTGAACGTAGGTTACCGGCAAACTTGGCTGGTGTCTGCGTGACGTAATATGTGTGACGGTCGCATATTGTGAGCAGGTGGAGGTATGACACTCAACAACCTCAGATCGGACTAAATTAACCATCATAACCATGACAGATTAATTGCCGGCACTTTTAGACAATGGCAAAATTCAACCACAAAGACAAAAGGCCAAAGGAATGTGATTAATAACTTGACAAACCATTCATTCAAATCACGTTCAGAGGCGTACGTACACTTGTCAGGAAAACGATGCAAAATAGTGTATCAGCATTCAATACATTTAAACGAAACTCAAAACAAACGTGCACAATGCGACCCAATCCAATTCATTGACCATTAATCCAATTTAAATCTCAATAATAATAGTGATGCCTATTGTCTTGTACCCAAGCAATTACCAGCAAAATGAAACTCTTACATAGCGGCTACCAGACGACTCGGCGCACGGATTCGTACTCACTATATCTCGCACTTTTGATCACGCATCCACTCATCACTCTTCGATCCGTCGCTCACACGCTCACTTCACTTCACTTCACTTTGGTCACCACATCGCGCACGCGGAACTCACCAGATTGCCGTCTGTCCATCCTTCTCCAGACACGGCCTGCGACGACGCGACGAGTATACTTATAGCGGCTGCAAATTGTCCCCCCTCCCCACCATTTATCAAACTGATCCACGCGTGAGCGAGATGAAAGATGTTTATAAGAATTTACACAATATATTGAATCGAAACACAAGAAAGGAGACCGTGTATAAACACTCCACCATGGCCAAAATTGATCCCTGGAACTCCAGACCAACCAGGATGACAAAACCTCTTACGGCGGACGCGAAAAGTTCAAGCCTAGCCGGCGGAGCCAACAGTCCGATGGTTACGGCAGATTAAAGAACGTGAGCATAAACATTATTCCCCCGCAACTCGGCCAAAATTGACTCCCCGCAGTTTCCGGCCCATCCAGGACAAAGCCTGTTACGGCGGACGCGGAAAGTTCAAGTCTGCCGGCGGAGCCAACAGACCGACGATTACGGAAGATTAACGTTCATTAATATTAGCAGTATCCCACCGCAACTCGGCAAAATTGACTCCCCGCGGACTGCGGCCCATCCAGGATTACAATGCCTCTTACGGCGGACGCGGAAAGTTCAAGCCTGCCGACGGAGCCAACAGACCGACGATTACGGAAGATTAACGTACATTACCATTATCTCCCCGCAACTCGGCCAAGTTGACTCCCCGCAGACTCCGGCCCATCCAGGACAATATAATTTACAGGGATCGTGGAAAGTTCAAGTCCAGCGGTAACAATGGCCCCGAAGGTAAATAAAGTGGTATTCCCGGCCGATGCACCATTTTATGTAAGAGAACCCGGTAAGCTGTCGGCCATGCATAGCCTCCAGCATCCCGTCCCTCCGTTACATTAATACCCATTACGTTAACATGTCCCGCCTGCCACCCGGGTGTATTAAACTAGCAGCCCGTATAAGTCGTTCATCGTTCACTGTGGATCAGTTTGGCATTCCTCGTTTCCCGGGGAAATATTTCGTTCTCAACTCTGTATTGGTAAATATTTCATTCTCAACTCAACTCTTATTGCTCAACACACATTCCTTCACAAACTTCCATACTCGCACCTACACAAACAACACACCACCTTGTCACGCTTCCGACACCCACACAACCTCATTATGCACATATACATTCACAGGTATCCACACTCGTTCACAAACAACTCGCCACCTCACCGCATCTCTAGCTCTCACACCCACCTTGCACCGTGACAGCGAATCATCACCACCTTACCGCATCTCCGGTACTCTCACACTCACAATCTACCGTCGCACCCAATTCTCACCACACCCGTCTACGCTCAAACCGCACCTTGCCCATTGATATTTGAATGCGGACTCCAGAGCGTAGCTAAGATCACGGCGCTCCGCACCGACTGACCTTTATACTTCGAAAGAGCTCTGGACTTAGTGTCGGGACTTCTGCGACACCTGGGTGTCGCAGCGTTAAAGGGAATAGGTCACCTTGAAAGTTGTCTTGAAGTTCAATCATTAGGTGCATCTTGAGCTCAAAACTATGAATATGACTTTGAAAGCTGAAGATGTCGTCCCGACGAGGCCGCCACGAGAAATGCCACGATCTTCCGGCCCTCGCTCCTGAGCTCAGCCGCCAGGCTTTTCCCGCCTGAGGCCACGTGCGGCTCGGCCGGCCGGTTCCCAGCCGTTGACCCTCTCAGGCCCGAGCCACTATCACTCCAACGTAGCCTTGGAATTTAGTGCGTCACATAATAATCTTACAGCGTTGCATGGAAAGAATCGACTTCAGAATGCCTCCTGCCCCCTCCCCCCCCAACTTGAACATAGTTCCTACGCCCCTGGAACCAAGCCAACAAGGCTGATTGAATAAAAAAGACTGTGCAATGCTATTTCAATGTTGAGTCAAACGTGATTTGATCAAAACAAAATTTTATTCTTTGAATCGGAAAAAAAATCATTTCTCAAAATGGTTATCTATGAATCAAACGACGACTGAATCATTCATATTCCAAAATGAATCGTGATTGAATCCTTCCAAAAAAGGTGAATCAATAACCAGTCTGAATAGAAGTTAATAGCAATTTTGAAATACATGCATTTTTTCACGCACTACACTTGAACACCCCACCATGCACAGTACACACGATATCGTACATGCCAGGGTATGTAGGGGACTGTGACGTCACTGTGACGTCACATCCAAGTGAATTCGACCAATCAAATGAATTGGTGGGAATGGTCGCTATACTTCGGGAATTTTCGTCCCGGCGGCGGCCTGAATGCAAACTATGTTACAGCTGACTAATTGTGATGCATCGTTAAAATGGTGTTTATATACATTTGTCCAATACAATTAATGTACATATGAACTTTAAATATAATTTTCATTCCAATACATACAAAAACAAAATTGTATTAAATATATTTCGTTTTCTTTACAGATATTTTCCAATGTGATTACCACATCCTACTATATAGTTGAAATTCCAGAAGAAAATGAGAACTATTCCAAAAACATACCAGAAATAGTTGATGATGTGGTAATAAATTGAGTTTATTATAGTTTGAACCAGGCGTGACATAGCAATGGCAGTCGCCAAACTTGAACCTACTCATTGATATAAGTACTCTGAAGTGGACCTTCGGCAAACCGCCAGACTGGCGCCAGACCCAAGGTCATAAATATAAGGTAGAACCGTCCCTGCTGCACAGTATCTGTCATGATGTCACTGAGGGAATACTTATTATCCGGCATAGCAAGCTAAATATATGAAACACTACTTCGCAAGTGACATACATGTAAAATACATCATCAATAATGTATGTTAGACAGTATCAAGTCTTATTAATGACAAGGAAACTCACAAGGATCCAAAAAGTAATGCCCCGGAGACGTCACCAGGGCATTTATTGAACAGCTTATAGGTTATAGGGATGAAAACGGCCTGCACCAGACCAAGACACCTGCGTCACACCATCACAATCAGTTGTCATGCTAAAGGTTTAGCGACACCAGTAACCATAAGAAAAATTACAAAAATATTTTAGAAATTATTGTGGTCTGAAATTACAGAATACAAGCAGACCTTAGCTAAGCAGGTCTCCCCAACCCAGAGTACTTATATAATGAGTAGGTTCAAGTTTGGTGACTGCCATGGCTACGTCACGCCTGGTTCAAACTAGAATAAACTAACTATATTACCTTGTATTCGTTTTAGCACTGTTTTGAGAACAATTGAAGAAAACGAAATATATTTAATACAATTTTGTTTTTGTATGTATTGGAATGAAAATGATATTTAAAGTTCAGTGCGTGAGTCTCGGTAACGTAAATTAATTTATATGTATTGGAAAAAGGGTGTTTTGATAATTATTGTATACATTCGGCAGGACGTATATGTATAGCTAGAAGCGCGTCTTCAGGTGAGGTAGGCATTGTGTGTATATGTATTTGATGTAAATGTGTATATATGCATATAAGTATAGTATACATGTATATATGAGGTAGATAGGTATGTAGTATGCGGTATATATGAGGTAGATAGGTATGTGGCATGTGGTATGTGTGTATATATGCATAGAAGTATAGTATACATGATTATATGAGGTAGATAGGTATGTGTTATATTCGGTAGGACGCATATGTATATGTATAGCTAGAAGCTCGTCTTTAGGTGAGGTAGGCATTGTGTGTATATATATTCAACGTAAATGTGTATATATGTATAGAAGTATAGTATACATGTATATATGAGGTAGATAGGTATGTGGTATGCGGTATATATGAGGTAGATAGGTATGTGGTATGTGGTATGTGAATATATGCATAGAAGTATAGTATACAGGTATATATGAGGTAGATAGGTATTTGTTATGCGCGGTTGTATTTGTTGTATTTGTTTTAAATACCCCGACTCGACCAATTGATTGGCATGTTGCTGTGCGCAGCCTACTTGAATTTCTACCATCTTGGAAGTGCATGTGTGCCGAATGCAGGTTACTGGATATTTGAATATTTATGTTTTTTGCTAACTGGTGACAAAAATGGAAAATAATACATTTATGGCTGATGAAGGCGCAAGCCGAAAGCTCCCTATTTTGACTTTGTCTTTTTAAAATATTTTTCGGCATTATGAGAATAAGGTTATTTATTATTGTAATTGCAATAACTATATTACCATTTAACTATTTTTGGTAGGCTTTTTGGAATAGTTCTCATTTTCTTCTAGAATTTCAACTATATAGTAGGATATGGTAATCACATCGGAAAATATCTGAATAGAACATTAAATATATTTAATACAATTTTGTGTGTATTCGCATGAAAATAATACTTAATGTTCATTCGTACATCAATTTTATTGGAAAAATGCCTATAAACATCATTTTAACGATATATCACAATTAGTCAGCTGTAACAGAGTTTGCATTCAGACCGGAAATTTCGAAGCACCAGGCCACCGCCGGGCCGGCCAGCCAGCGGCGGCGGCCGGCCGGCTCCGCAGCGGTACAGTCTCTGGCAAGGCGTTGCAGCGGTTCTCACCAACTTGCGGCCGGCGTGGCGTATATACATCGGACAAATAATTTACGCCAGGCGATCGCTGTGCTGTGGCATTAAAACGTCATTAGCTCCCTAAGTACTAAATTAATTTAAGCGAAATTGTATAGGAAGACGTGTAGATGATGCAGCATAAGGTACTGTCAGCTTCATGTCGATATCTATTATGGTTTTTGAGTTATAGGGAAAATCCGTCAGGGAGGAGATTCCACCCCAACCCCCGTAATTACTGTAAAGGTTAGGTCAGGTTCGATTATGTTATAACAATTGTTCCCTACCACACCCGGAAAACGAACGTCAGTTGTCTACTAGACCCCCCCCCTTCCCCACGGTAGTGCCGCAGCGCAGCGAGCGCCTAGCGTAAATCAGTTGTCCGATGTATTTACGCGCCGGCGCGGCGGCGTACCAGAGTATTATATCAATTAGTTTCAATTTTGGCGACTGCCATGGCTGCGTCACACCTGGTTCAAACTATAATAAACTAACTATATTACTACATTAAAGGGAGTGTGCCTACTCACATCACTTAGTTGGAGTTATTGACACTGGTCTATAGAACACAATTTTCCGAATTGAACCATTACTTCATTTCTCCATATTCACCCTAGTTGCTGAGATATTCAAAGACTCCAGGAATTTGCTTGGGAGCAAAAAGTTATCGGGTAGACTCCAGATGGCTTCCCACTACTAAAAGCACTGCAACTATCGATTATACCGCTAGCATATCGTTATCACCGGCCAATAGCAATTCGAACAAACAGCTCGTGCGCGCTGATAGCTGCTGCCGAACAACAGAACCTGGGCGGCCATCATGCTTTTCGACGGTTTGTTTACATTGAACCAGACTGGTTATTAATTTGTATGCGATGTTTGGGCTCACACTAAGAGCTGGGGTTTTTGCAGCAATTGGCCGCCAGGGACCGCTAGTGAGCCATGGTGTTTACCCTGGCTCACTAGCGGTACCTGACGGCCCGAAGCTGCTAAAACTCCAGCTTTTAGTGCGAGCTATCTCGGTCGTATCTTTGGTAGCTATCGTGGTTTTAGTTTGGTAATTGGTATTGTCTTTCCAGTAACTTGACAATCCTGGCTGATGCGTTGACAAATCTTCAAACGAACGATAACGGTCATTTGTGGAAATGCCGAAGCAGTGCTGCGTCCGTGGTTGTAGATCAAGGCAATAGATAAGATACCAGAAATGTACTTATAAACAATGTCGCTGCTGTATAAACAAAAATCGTGCATATGACTACGAAGAAGCATCTCGATCGCTGCACCGCCCACCGGTACGTGTTGACATACGGTTTTTACTGATAGTAGTTTGAATAAAAATAATTATTGAACACCTAAGCCTTTTGGCTATTATGTATTTTAAATATTAGGTCAAGGTAAGTCAGTATTCGTCATTGGCATAGGCGGTCTTCAGGTTATTCAGTAACCTGATTCAAATTCTTAACACAATAAATATGAAAAATCAATGGTTCATAATTTAAAAATGTTTGGTAGGTATTTTTAAGTCTATTTTCCAATTAATTAGTAACATTAACATGAGAAATAGACAGAACTGCAACTAATCAGATTTGTAACCTGAAAATAGACTATGATTGAAACTCTGGTATTAGTTCAGTAATTCACCTCCCCAGTTTATGGTGTTCTTGAGGTCCTTAATAGTAGAAGAGTAGTCTGCTGACTAATATTATGACATACTGAACAGTGGGTTATCTTTCTTGTAGAGGTTGATTTTCCATTGGGTCTGCAGTGCTGGAATATTTGTATCTTTGCACTTTGCTGAGATGCAAAGATAAAAAGGTTTAACACACATTCAATGATAAAGTGAAATAATGTGTTATCTTTGCATCCCTCTTGAGATACAAGATAAGGTCATGTGAGTTCCGACTAAAAATAAAGTACTGAACTCAACTAGACTGAATCAACCTCTACTTTAAAAAAAATTGAATTCTTCATGTCTGCCTTGTGGAAGATAACAAATATTTCTGTGTGTTCCTGAAAAACCTCGCTCCTTCATCGCTCGTTTTTTCAGTCGCACACTTGGAAAATATATTATTATCTTCCACTCGGAGCCATGAAGAATCCTCTATACTGTCTGTCTACAAGATGGTCTGGGGTGGGGTCCAGGGGGCGATGCCCATTGCCCACTCAGTGGGTTCCACAGCACAGCGAGCGAATGCGAGCGGAGCGTTCTAAACATGGATCCCTATGACCGTAATTGCTGTAAAGATTAGGTCAGGTTTGATTATGTATAGTTTTTGGTGACATAGTTTTGGTATTACTGGTACGCTTTTCTGTCTGTCGTAATAATACTCTCTTTCTTTGTTATGGACCTCAAGAAAACCATTAACTGAGGAGGTGAATTACTGAACTAAAATCTGAAACTGAACAGAAACTTGTCCCTTATGTCATTAGTGTAATTATGTCATTGTCATGTTGTGTTATATCATTAGTGTAACGCTTCAGTTTTATAATTATTTTTGCCTCAACGCTCATCTTCAAAAGACAGCTATTAGATATTATAATTGTTTTGTAATGGTTATTTTTTGATAGATCACTAAATAAATATATTGAATTATTTTTTACTTTTGAAGACAAAAAAACATCGCTCCTCCATGATTATGGGTTTCATGCTCAGTCCAGACTGGTTACTGATTTAACTTTTTTGGCACAATTCAATCACAATTCATTTTGTAACCTGAATGATTAAATCACTGTTCAATTCATGAAACTTTTTTTGTGAATTGATTAAATCAATGCATCAAAAAATTCGCATTTATATATGTTCTGTATTTCAGGGTGCCAGGGCAGACAGCCAGCTGTTGGCTGCCTCGATGGCAGCATGCAGATTGAAGGAGGCAATGCGTGTGTGCTTCAGGCACTATGATTATGAGTCAGGCTCACATGTTAAGTTGAAGAAGTCTGCCATCCCATCACTGGTATGTGTTGATCGTTTCCGCTTGTGTATTAAAGTAGGTGCTTAACTTTGATAAACTTTGCCTTGTGAAGGAATACACACATTTTGGAGCACCGATTTCTTTGAAAATCATTGTAACAGCTTACCATTTGGGCCAAATTTAGTTTACACTTTATTGATTAGCATCAGGGGCGGATCCAGGGGGAAATGGGACACATGCCCCACAAAAGTCTGAGGAGGGCCCCCTCTGTGGACGGTTGGGCCTGGGTCCATCCGTGTCTGAGGACCTGAGGGCCCTTGCCAAGCCTGGGGCACAGCCATGACTGAGAAGGCCCTTTCCAGACCTTTGATGGCCCAACACTGGTTTGAAAGGGCCCTCGCTGGGCCTGAGAGGGCATTTACCAAGCTTAGAGGCCTTACGACAGTCCAAGGGGCCCTTACCAGGCTAAGGGAGCACAAAGCTGGTTTGAGAGGGTCCTTCCCAGGTCTGCACATGCTGGTGGTCCTCTCAGGCCAGCATAGGGCGCTCTCAAGTCTTGCAAGGGCCCTACAAGACTGGCATAGGCCCTCTCAGGCTTGACAAGGGCCTTCTCATACCTGAAAGTACACTTGGACCGACTGCAGACCCTTTCAGACTGGCAAAAATGCTTGGGAGCCCCTTGCAGCTCGTGGGCCCTTTGACGTCTGATGTGCCACCGCCCCCCCCCCCCCACCCCATTTTCTTTCCTGGATCCGCCGCTGACTAGCATGAGAGGTTTGCCAGTGTTGTATGCAAGTGTGTTGGTGAGAAGCAGGCACGTAGCCAGGATTTCGTCCAGGGGGGGGGGGGGGGCGCCTCGAAAGGGCCCCTTCCTAAACGTTGAAAGGCCCCCCCCCAAAAAAAAAAACGCATGAAAAGGCACGTTATAAGGCTGGAAAATGCAGTATGGCAGGTATGGCATGGGCCATACCAACGTTTAGGAGCGTGAGTTAGCAAACTGCCACATCAACTTCGGAACCAGCGACACGAATTTGGAAACAGCTATACCAACTTGGAATATTTTTTTAAGCTCAAGAGCTGGAACTCTTCAACAAATTGCGCCGCGGAGCGGCGCGAAATTTTTAGTATTATGCCCTGGGTTGGTTTCTCATCAATGCGTCGCATTGCGTATGGTGCGGACCTCTAAAATTGCTATATGGTGCGTTAAAAAGTGCGGGGGAAAAGTGCTAAAGTGAACTATTTCACCCAATAATATAGGAAAGTAGCAACATAACACATAAATGCGCCGAGAAACTGACCGAATTTTTTTCCTAACCCGCATATAATTGAATTTGTAGTTAAATTGCGCCGCGGAGTGGTGCGATTTTTAAAGTTTTATTCCCTGTATAACTGTATGTATTCTTACTGTTGAAAGGCCCAAGGTCCCTTCAGATCGTCTAGGGGCCCCTCTGACCCTTTCTACGCCCTTCCGACCTGTTCAGGGACTCATCTGTGATCCGCGAAACGAAAAGACATTATGTGGAGTGGGTGATATATATATAATACAAAGAGGGCTTACTCAACAGGAAAAAATAAAATCGGATCTTTCGGGTATATTGTAGCACCCTGACGAAGGGTGTTACAATATACCCGAAAGCTCTACTTTTAATATTTGTATTGTGGAGTAAGTCCTCCTTGTTTTAATCTTCATCTGGGATCTCTACGTGCTTTGACCCTTCCGGTCTCACCAGAGACTCCTCTGACCTTCCAAGAAGCCCCCCTTGTGTGTCAAGGGGCCCATTCGGCCTGTTCAGAGGTCCTTCCGACCTGGCCAGGGACTGCACTGGCTGCTTTGTCGCCCTGCCGACATACTCAGGGGCAGGGGCGGCGGATTGCGGGCGCAGGGTACCCAAAATCCCCCTCAAATGAAAATCCTGGGGAGGGGAAGGGTCATGTTGCCCCCAGATTGAGCAGACTAAAATCTGGGGAGGGGGGGGGGGGGGGGGCAAAACTACCCGTTGCCCCCAGGATTTTCGACTGGGGGGAATTTTGGGTACCCTGCCACCGCAATCCGCCGCTCCTGCTCAGGGGTCCCTCCGATCTGCCCAGGGCCCCTCCAGTCTGGCTAGGAACTCATCCGGCATGTTCAAGGGGCCTTCCGACCGGCCCAGGGACCCTTTCGGTCAAGCCAGGGGCCCCTCTGACTTGCCCAGGAGCCCCTCCGTTCTGCCCAGCGACTCTTCTGGTCGGACTGCGCTGGCTGCTTTGTCGCCCTGCCGACATGCTCAAGGGGCCCTCTGACCTGCCCTGGAGCCCCTCCGTGCTGGCCAGGGGCCACTTCGGCATGTTCAGTGGCCCTTCTTACCCGTCCAGGGGTCCTTTCGGTCTGGTCAGGGGCCCTCCGATCTGCGCAGGGGCCCTTTTAACTTTCCAGGGGCCCTCTGGTCTCTCCAGGGGCCCTCTGGCATCTCCAGGGGCCCTCTGGTCTATCCAGGGGCCCTTTAACCTTCTAAGGGGCCCTTCCGACCTAGCAAGGGACTGCGCTGGCTGCTTTGTCGCCTTGCGACATGCTCCGAGGGCCCTACCACCAGCCCTGGGGCCCCTCGGTGCTGGCTAGAGGCTCATTCGGATGTTCAGGGGCCCTTCTGACCCACCTAGTGGCCCTTTCGGTCTGGTCAGGGCCCCTCTGACCTGCACAGGGGCCCTCTTAACTTCCCAGGGGCCCTCTGGTCTGTCCAGGGGCCCTCCAACCTGCTCAGGAGCCCTTATGACCTGGAAAAGGACTGCGCTGGCCGCTTTGTCGCCCTGTCGACATGCTCAGGGGCCTCTCAACCTGCCCAGGGGCCCCTCTGTGCTGGCTAGGGGCCCATTCGACGTGCTCAGGGGCCCATTCGACGTGGTCAGGGGCCCATTCGACGTGCTCAGGGGCTCTGACCCGCTCAGGGGCCCTTTCGGTCTGGCCAGGGGCCCCTCTGTCATGAACAGGGCTCTTTTGAAAGTCCAAGGGGCCCTCTGGTCTTTCAGAGAGGGCCCTAGTGGCCCTAAAGGGCCTTTGAAGTCCTCTAAACTCTCTAAAGACCACGCTTCGTGTATTAACCCGCGCGGCGCTGGGGTCTCCATCCGAACGTGCGGTGCTGGGGGGGTAAATTTTACCCCCCCCCCTCGTATCTTCCGAACCAATAACCGCAGCGAGACGCGCAAGGCGGCGATCGAAAGCTCTCAGTGAGAAGAATCTAACGCATGCCCGAAATTATTAACATAAGGTCACATGTCAGGTCACGGTCAGGTCAAGTGTCAAAATTTAAGTATTTGGGTTTTTGGGCTATACTTTCCATCCAAAGCCTTGTATTGCAACTGTTATCTCACAAAGTGCTCCCAAATGTATAATGCATCTCCCGCATAAGTAAAAGTGAAATTTTAAGCAAAGGTGAAGGTCAAGGTCAGGTCACAAAAGGTCACAGGTCTACGAAAGCCATGCGACACATGTTGTATGGGTTATTTTACACGTATAATTCGATAGAAGCAGCCATTTTCACAGCCTGACACCATATAATCGCCCTCAGGTCAAGGTCAGGTCACAAATAAGGTCAAAATTTGAAATTGATTAATCTAACTAAACATTGCATGTTTCTAGACTAGTTTTGTCTTCGAAATACAGTGGTGGCATTTATTTGTCTGTATCTGGTCAGTAAAAGCCAAAAAACGCAATTTAAACAAATGACGTCATGAGTTACTTATTCTTAGAGAGCCATAAGTCAGTCAAAAATAAAGAAATTGCTTTGAAATTTGGTTTGAACATCGTTCATACTCGGCTCTCTAATATATCTTCCGGTTTTTTGAAAATTTTCAAACAAAAAACTTTTGTGTTAATTCTTCCCCAAAAATCAGTTTTTTTCATTTTTGGGGGTCACAAACCCAAAATTTTGAACATCTGAGATAGCCATGTTAAAGACAATGTTATTTACTTTCTTTTGACGCCTTTTATTTGCGATTTGCATCAACACGCTATTTTCTACCTTTTTTCAAACATTTAACGTTTTTTCACCAAAAATGACATGACATGACGTCACTAAAACGTCATTATCTCCTCAAAATTTTCACGAATTTCAACAAAATTATAACACAAGATGTAGAATTGATGCACCATAAGGTACCGCAAGTTTCACTTCGATATCTGTCATAGTTTTCAAGTTATGGAGAAAATCCGGGAGGGGGGTAAAATTTACCCCCCCAGCGCCGCGCGGGTTAAAGAGTCTATGATACCGCGCTTCGCGTGGTCTTGTCGGCCCTTTTCGGCGCGCTGCGCGCGCCGAAAATGGCCCTCGCGCGCCAAAAAGGGTCCTCCTGGCCTCCAGGGGGGGGGGGGGGGGGCGCCGCCGCCCTCCCCTTGGCTACGTGCCTGGTGAGAAGTACAAGAAGAAGTGAAATCAAATATGTCTGTGTAATTTTGCTTCAGTATTACTGCTTACAAATGCATATTTCTCAAGCATTTCAAAGTACACTACTGGTACATACTGGGTTCCAGTGGTATTTTGTCCAAGCATAGCACGACTTAATATTTCCTGATACTGTTTATGTCTGTTCATGTGATTTGAATTACACTATAACATAATGAATAATCGAGTAAATGATAAAATACATCATTCAGTATCTAATGGCATTTTATCATTCCCATTTCCACATTTCATGACCTGTGTGCCATTGCCTTTCCAGCACCTTCCTGACATTGCTCCGGAGCCTGCAGACAGTCCATCAGCTCTGGTAACCAGTGGCAGCAGTGAAGCTCGGCTGAAAAGGAGGGGCACACACGTGCTGGGTGTCACGGGACAGCTGCAGTTGTTGGGCGCGCGCGACCGGCCGGCGCGGCTGAATAGGAGCGACCCGATCTCTGTCTGTGTGTGTGGCCTGCAGGAAGACGGGGGGGGGGGGGGGGCTGGGCTGGGCTGCCTCCAGATGGATGAGCAGGATTTTGACAGTTCATTGAGTGTGAGGTAGGGGAGGGGGGCAAACACCTAGCTGCCCCCCCCCGTCTCAAAATGTGGCAGCGCCCTTGCATGTGTGTGTGCCCTGTTTTGAGATACGACTGATGCCTGATCTGACCCGACCTCTAGCTTGACCTCTGACTTGACCTCTGACCCGACCTCCGACATGACATCTGACCCGACCTCTGACATGCCATCTGATCCGACCTCTGATGACATCTGACCCGACCTCTGACATGACATCTGACCCGACCTGACATGACAGCTGACCTGACCTCACTGTGCGTGTCGTGACATGCAGGGGACGCTGTTTGCCATTTGCCTCTGACATGACGCCTGTCTGTGAGTGGCTTGCAGGGAGACGGCTGGCGTCTGACCTCTGATCTGACCTCTGCCTGTGTGACCCAATGGGAGAAATGGCTGCTGTTTGACCTCTCACATGCCTGAACTCTGTGCAGGGGCGGCGACCCGACCCCCCCCCCCCCCCCCCCCCCCCGGGGGCAGCTTAGCATGATTTTAACAGCTCAATGAAAGTGAGGTAGAGAGGGGGAACACCTGCCTGCCCCCCCCCCCCGTCTCACAATATTGTGGCAGCGCCCTTGCATCTGTATCTTGTGTGTGCCCTGCTTGGATACACAGCTGCTGCCTGATCTCTGGCCTGATATTTGACCTGACCTCCGGGTTGACCTCTGACCTGACTTCTGACCCGACCTCTGACATAACATCTGACCCGACCTCTGACATGACATCTGACCTGACCTCACTCTGTGCGTGACCTGCAGAGGGACGCTGTTTGACATCTGGCCTGACCTCTGTCTGTGCGGGACCTGGTAGGAGACGCGACTGCTGTCTGACCGCTTGTCCGACCTCTGGCATGGCATCTGACCCAACCTCTGACATGACATCTGATCCGGCCTCTGACATGACATCTGATCCGACCTCTGACATGACCTCACTCTGTGCGTGACCTGCAGGGGGACGCTGTTTGACATCTGACATGACCTCTGTCTGTTACCTGGTAGGAGACGCGACTGCCGTCTGACCGCTGGTCTGACCTCTGGCATGACATCAGACCTGTCCTGTGTCTGTATGTCTCTATATGACCTGCAGGCATACACGGTTACTGTCTGACTTCTGACCTGACCTCGGTATGTGGCTGTAGTTAGGCACAACTTCTGACCTCTGACTTATATCGCACAGTTGATATTAACATGGAGTACTTGTTCGTTTGTTGTACATTTCTAAGGTGCGGAGGAAAGGTGAAATGGTGACATCATTTGCTGTGGAGAATGGAATTGGTCATGTTTGGTATTGTTATTGTTACGTTGCTATTGCTTTTACTAAAATGTAAAATGTATGAATGGCTCATCCGTTGACTTTGATGTTTCATAATACAGCCAGAACAAGTAAGCATGGTTTTTCTCGGTGTTTGAACCAGGACTTAGTGACTGCGCCTCTGGTCTAGTTCTAAGACCGCTGTAGCTGAGTTGTGACGCTGATATGTGATGTCCTACTAGACAGTCAGTCAATAGAACGGGACGTTGACGCTACATGTGGTAGTACTAAAAATTATAAAAGAGAAGAAACTATTCATGAAACCATTTATTCAGAAAACCACTCATGTTTGATTGTAAGCATTATTTCATGAAGCTTGTAACTTAAATCAACGGTAAAGGCGTAAAACCATGTATTCATCGTAACAATCATTTTGAACGATAAACAAAGACTCGCCCGGCTGTCGTGACATTCCTGGCTGGGCGAGTCGCCGCCGCTACCACTGATGTTCCATTACAGCTTCTCAGTACGCCCTCCCGCCAACGAGTTGCGGAACAACCGCGCAGACAACACAACATGGAAGCCTGAAGGCAGTGAATACTGAACACAATATAAGATTGGCACTGTTCTGTGACAAAAAATAGCAACCTACCACAATGGAGAATGAAGACAGAAATCTCTCACAAAAACGCAGTAACATTGTTCTTTGCTACTGGTGTCTTAAACGAGGAAAGTACACCATTGTTGAAATATTGCTTTCTCATTTTCACAAAAAGGGAAAAAATATCACCAGAAATGGGGAAAATGGCCTCCCATTCCAATTATATTAAATTATATATTGAAGATGTCCATTTTTTAATATTCACTTCATGCAAGTGCAATAAAATTATTGCAAATGCAAATAAATCTGCAAAATAATTGCAAATAAATATATTGCAATAAAAAGACCATAGTGCATAGACACATGCTGTTGAAATGCATCTAAATCGGCGTTACCAGCTTTACAGCTTTTCATAAACTTCTTAGTTAGTCATCCAAGATTCATCTTTCCTCACTGCTTATATTTTTTTCTATACAATTACAGCTCTATGATACCAGTAACACTGCAGCCAAGGCCATTGCAGCCATCACCTGCAACTTGTGCAATATGTACCTACTTGTATTGAATAAGTAGTGGAGTAGTGTGATTGTATGCCATTTTGTACTGACAATATGTATTGTCAATATAAGCAGACTTTGATTCAACATTTGTAATGATTCAATCACAATTCATTTCATCTTTGGGACCTGAATTATTAAATCACCATTTGATTCATGGATTTTTTTTAGAATCGTTTTTTTCAGATTTAAAGAAGAAAAATATGTTAATTGTTCACATTTGCTTCAACATTTAAATATATGACATTTAAGTTATATCAACATTTAAATATATATGACATTTAAGTTATATCAACATTTAAATATATACACGACTGAGGGAGAGAATCCTGCTAAGGAGCTCAGTATCGTTTGGATCAGTGAGGCCATGTGGCCTTTCTAAATCCTCCATGTTTATAAGTATAAGTAAGTATAAGTATTAAATATATATATATATATATATATATATATATATATATATATATATATATATATATATATATGTGTGTGGTCATTAAACCATTGTTACAGCAAAAATATCAGATTGGCCATTATTGTCTTATATTGACAATTTATATTGAAAATAACTTACATTTACATTGCCAATTTAGGTATGTGTAAATCCATTAACATAAATCACACATGTTCCTCACTTAACTTATTTGCCTTTTAAAGTTAAAAACACATCACTTTTTAGCTGGTACCATGGACGCAGGCTATCACCATTGGTAGCTGTTGGTAGGGTGAACTGCTGCAACCTCGGACACATCATAACCTTGGACTTTTTATGCCATCAGAATGTTAACAATACAGACACAGTTTCGCCAGTAGCCCCTATACTCTGATAGCATGACAAGCCTGAGGTAAGACATGTCTGAAGATTGGGCTTTTACCATACCTAGTGTTATAGGTACCAATTTGCAGTAAATATCCGGTAGCTAATTCCCATTCTCATAAAAGTATAATTGAATTGTGTTCACACAATTTATATTTTTAACATGAAGGTAGGTATAGCATGTATTGATGTCTTACTTATTCTAAATTGAAATAAGTATTAACTGCGCATAGGTGGTAGGTACCTACCTAGTACCTACCACAACAATAAGAAACATGGAATTAAATTTAATTACAGGCTCCTAGAATTGCTTTGGAGCTGGTGTGCGGAGTGGAAAACTCTGACTAAAATAAGTATAAAGAGTGGAAAATTAAACCAAAAGGCATATGTACGAGGCTTTATTGCCCAATTACCTGCTCACCAAAATTAGTTATTACCTATGCCAATTTTTAACTGTCTTTTCGTCCACAGGCTGTCCCTATCATTACATCCATAAATCAGTATCAGGTTTCCAATTATCCAATACATTTTAAAATAAGGAGTGGGAAATTCACAGTAAAACTCAGGAAAAAGAGTGGAAAAATAGTATCCATAGGGTGACATTTTCCACCAAAATTTCCCAATGCTAGGACACTGAATTAAAATGTATCTAAATCGGCCTTTTTACGGTTTTCAATAAACTTACACAGCTTTCTGTAGTCAAAGAGGTCAATATCTCACTTTAGTATTTACCAAATCATTACTTTTGATACAACAGGAGCTATACGATCCCAGATAAACTGCAAGCACCAACCCCAAACCCAAGGTGATATATCCCCAAACCCAAGGCGATATGTATAACCCAAACCCACGGAAGCGCACGTATTGAATAGGCGGAACGTATTTTATCTACCGTGGCCTGGGCGAAACGATCGGCCTGTATTTTGTCTTAGGTGCGTCGCTCACGTAGCAATTTGTTACCTCTGATTACCTTCACCGTAGTGGGGATCGTTTTTTCGATATCGAAACGAAAAATAAGTAAAAACAATATAAGTTAAAATTCAACTAAAGGGGCTCCAGATGTAAATTTCGTTGTATCCAACCATCACCACAATAGCTACTTATCGTAGGAAAAATAATTTTGACAGATCAAAACAGTAGGCACACTCCCTTTAACTATTTCTGGTATGTTTTTTGGAATAGTTCTAATTTTCTTTTAGAATTTCAACTATATAGTAGGATATGGTAATCACATCGGAAAATACCTGTAAAGAAAACGAAATATATTTAATAAATTTTGTGTGTATTCGAATGAAAATGATATTTAAAGTTCATTGGTACATCAATTTTATTGAAAATTTTATATAAACACCATTTTAACGATACATCACAATTGGGTAGCTGTAACAGAGTTTACATTCAGGCCGGAAATTTCGAAGCACCAGGCCGCCGCCGGGACGGCCGGCCGGCCGGCCCTGCGGTGGTACAGTCTCTGGCAAGGCGTCGCAGCGGTTCTCACCAACTTGCGGCCGGTGATTCGACTGCCATGGTGATGTCAAGGCTACCAAATAACTTGCGCCCCCCCCCCCCCCCCCCCTCCGGCGGTGTACAGCCCCTGACAGCGGACCCCCGCTCCGGCGCGCCGTGTGGGCGGAACATGCCTCCACTCAACCGATAATTGTTAATTGTGAACGATTGGAGTGTCTCAGGTAAAATCGGAGGCCATTCCAGGAATCTTGAAGAAACGAGCTTCCCATTGAACATAAATACTTGTATCCATCTCTCTTAGATAACAAATTAAAGGGGGGTAACTACCAAGCCTCTTTGTATTGTCTTAAACTGTGGAGCGGGATTCGACTGCCATGGTGATGTCACGGCTACCAAACAACTTGCGCCCCCTCCGCCCCAACCTGCAACCACTCCATCCAGCCACGGTCGGTCTGCACCCGGTAAGCTGTCGGCCATGCATAACCTCCAGCATCCCGTCCCTCCGTTACTTTAAACCCATTACGTTAAAGGGAATAGTACACCTTGGGAAAAGCATGTGCAATGATGGAAAAGAGTGTCCTGATTACGGTTCTGGCATTCTTTTTTGCGAAAAAAGTACTAATTTGTCATAATTTGAAAAAAAATATTGATATTAATATAAATGACGTCACAATAATCTTGCCTCACCAAAACGAATGGTGACGTCATACCGGCAAAAGTCTATCCTTGAATCACAACATGTAAGCAACACTAACAACCTCGTTCGCTGGGTCGCGACTTGCGAGTATATTGGTCGCAATTGAAAATGTGTGAATGTGTACACTATGGCCTTGTATGAGTAGAGTTGGAGTAGCGTTGCGTGAACACATACCCATAATGTTCATGTGCATACATAAATGTGATATACCTACCCACAAATGTTTTTAAAGGGACACTCCCACCGTAACATTAGTTTTGAGTTGAGATAGCCATGTTGTTGGATTTGCATTGAAATTAAGTAGGGTAGCAGTAAAAACAACCACATAGGTATAATCAAAAAGGAATTCGAGCTTGTTCTTGACAATTGTAACGAATAAACCCCACGTGTATTTGAATAGGGGCCTAAAGTCGATGACGTCACCTCTTTACTAAATGGTGATGATAGTCGACTTGTTTTAAGGTTAGACTTGGAGATACTTGCGTGTTTCAAATGGTTTGGTAGTTGGTTGGTTTTGTATTCAAGGCGCCAGAATTGTCTCGAAATAATTGTGCCATATTTTGGCAGCGTAAAGGATGTCTGTATAGCTCCCTAGAGCTCAATGTGACGTCATCAACCCAAATATAAAAACTTAACTTTTTATGAAATTGAGCCGTTTGCGAGACAAAAATGTCATAATCGTGTTCGGCAGCAATTACTTCATATTTTGCACCACAAGCGGCGTACATTTGACAACTTTTGGGAAGGTGGGAGTGTCCCTTTAAATGTGTGTGCATCGGTGTGTGGTGGATGTAAATAAATGTGTGGATGTGCAGCTAAATGATAATATTGCCGTTACCGGTACGAGCCACCAGGGGCGCAGCCAGACCTTCGGCAAGGGAGGGGCACGGCATCCCCAGAGGGCGCCTTGGCCAAAGGCCCTCCCCAAAAAAAAAACGCGAAATGGTATCTCCTCGGATTTAGGCCTCTATATTTTGCAGGGGTCCTAAATTATCGCAAAAAAACGTCGGACAGACCCATTTTGAACAGACCTCATGCGTAGATTGACTACTGATAAGTACGTAGTCTGATACACAATAATGTGCGGCAACTGACTCCCTTTGGCACCATGTGAAGTATTAACACGCGCACCGACGTGGGGTGCGGATATCCGCCCATAAGAGGTTTTCGTTAATATTGGGAAAACGGCGGTGTGTAGCGCCACCAAACTTAGCATAGCTCTTTGGGAATCAATTATCCACATTTTGTGTAATTTTGTATCTCGAGTCATCTCAGGGTCAGATCAACAGGTCATGTTGACTGTTAAGTGAACCCACCTCCAAGCAAGTTTTTGAAAGTTGTGCCAAAGCCACAGTGATTGACCGAGCGGTTTCAAACTCACAGGACTTAATAAGGTCATGTGTACCTACAATTCGTTTATCTTGGATTTATAATATCGGTGACCTAAGGTAAGATCCAGGGGCGCAGAGACCTTCGTCAAGGGGGGGGGGGGGGGGAGAGGCACAGCATCCCGAAGGGCCCCTCGATCAACACACACACCCAAAACATGGCGCGAAATGGTATATCCTCAGATTTGGGCCACTATATTTTGCCGGGCCCCTAAATAGTCGCAACAAAAACATCGGACCGGCCCATGTCGAACAGAACCTATGCGTAGATTGACTGATAAGTTCTTAGTCTGATCCAAAAAAAGGTGCGGCAATTGATCCCTGTTGGCACCATGATGATACCATACCGTATTAATACGCGCACCGACTTGGGGGCGGATATCCGTCCCCTGAGGTTTTCGTAAATATTGAAAAACATCGACACGCAGCGTCGCCAAACTTGGCGTAATTCTTTGGGGAACAATCACCCAAATTGTGTGCAATTTTTTTTTAATCTCGAGTCATCTCAGGTCAGGTCAGCAAGTCACGTTAAGTGATCCCACCTCCAAGCAAGTTTTTGAAAGTTTGTGGTCGTGCCAAAGTGATCGACCGAGCGATTTGAAACTCACAGGATTCATTTAGGCCATAGCCCATAAGTACCTACAATTCGTATATCTCGCATTTATAATATCGGTGACCGAAGGTCAATTCGATTTGATAAACTTCCATTATAATTAAATGGAGAAAATTAAAACACGTATAAATCTACAGAAAACGCTTACATTTTACCAGTTTTCACCAGATTCCTACACCATTCTTGTGCCAAATGCAAAGATCCAAGTCACATTTTTGTTATGTGACCTCTACGAGGTCAACTCAGGTGACCCAAGAGGTTACGTGTTTTTGTATTCAATAACTCTTTGCCAAATGAAGGTAGAGTAATTGTGTTATCAACATTGTGTTTCGCTCGTCGAGACACGTTGATTGATGTAAAATTTGAACTTGATCTGCCTTGACCTGAGCACAGGACAGGTTAATTTTCGAATATGACCTAACTAGGTCATGATCATCCGATATACCATTCGATGTGTCTCGACAGAGAAACAATGGTGAAAACTGTAAGTATCACTCTATCATGCGCATCTCAAAGTTATTCCCTAAAAACAATTCCGCTATTTTTAGAATGTTTCACGTTTGATGGCCTTTCCTGAGCTAGCTATTGAGTCGAGATCAAATCTGATGAAGCCTGAGCGACAACAAATTAAATTATCTTTCGCACTGGCGGATCCAGCCTCTCTCCGTGGTGGGCATCTTTTTGTGGCAAAAAACTACCCCCATTTTTCCCCGCAGATTTGGGCCGGTCGCCTTACTTTGGTATTCGAGCTAAGAAATTCACTTTTCAAATTCAAAAAAAAAAAAAAAAATCTCCGAAAAAAGTGTTTCCTATTTTGGACGGTCAAAAACACAAAATTTCGAATATTCGAGATGGCCATTTTGAAGAGAATGTCATTTATTTTCTTTTGACGTTTTATTTGCAATTTGCTTCAAAACTCTATTTTCTACGATTGTTCAAACATTTATCGTTTTTCCGCCAAAAATGGCGTGACATGGCGTCATTAAAACGTAATTATTTCCCACAATACTGCATCAATTTAATTGGACTTTAGGTGAGAAGGCGTAGAATTGATGCAGCATAAGGTACTGAAAGTTTGACGTTGATATCTATCATAGTTTTGAAATTATTGACAAAATTGGGAGGGGGCTGATTCTGCCCCCCCCCCCCTTCAGCGGGGTGCGGGTTAAGTGTCACCGGGGCTGCTTTAATTGCATCAGGTGCGCTGTTTTGTCTATCATTGAAAGAAAGGGATACATACAAACTTCAAATTCAATCACTCCAGAGAAGAAAAAACTTCCGTTTTCATGAAGTTTTCTCCTAAGATCATTGTTTTTCACGTTCAGTGCAGGGAACGTGCGGGGGGGGGGGGGGGGCATACTTGTATTTAATGCCCCTCTCAGATTCCTGTGGAAGGGGGTATTTATCCCTGATGCCCCCTGGATCCGTCAGTGCCAGCAATTACCGCCAATGAGAGCCTCTGCCAGACCTAATGGAATTCATTTTCCCATTTTCCAAATTTGTATAAGTAATTGCGAAAGTTGTGTCATGCCGCGAAGCGGCTCGACATTTTCCGGTTGGGGCTGCTTGAATTGCATCAGGTGCGTTGTTTTCTCTATCATTAAAAGAAAGGGAGACATACAAACCTCAAATTCAATCACTCGAGAGAAAAATACTTCCGTTTTCATGAAGTTCTCTCATAAGATCATTTTTTTCCACGTTCAGTGCAGAGAACCCGCGGGGGGGGGGATACTTGTATTGAATGCCCCTCTCAGATTCCTGTGGAGGGGGGGGGGGGGAATTTGTCGCTGATGCTCCCTGGACCCGCCAGTGCCAGCAATTATCGCCAAGGAGAGCCTCTGCCAGACACTTACCTAATGGAATTCATTTTCCCATTTTCCAACTTTGTATAAGCTATTACGAAAGTTGTGTCATGCCGCGAAGCGGCGCGAAATTTTCCGTTTTTTTACTGTGGATAGCTGGATTTTGACTGCTGCAAAGACGATTTTACGATAAATTGGGAACGCGCGGGGGAGGGGGGCATATTTGTATTGAAGGCCCCCCCTCCCAGATTCCTGCGCGGGGGGGGGGGGGGGCATTTGCCCCTGATGCCCTCCCCCCTGGATCCGCCAGTAATCTTTCGGACGTTTTTTCTCTCTCTCGCGTCGCTACCTCTTTTTGTTTTCGAGATATAGATGGGTTTTGGTAAGGCCACCCATTTATGGCCTACTACCTTTGTTGACCTCTGGTGACCTCAATGATATAAATGACCTGACCTAAAATAATGACTTAGTACTTTCATTGGACCTTGTTTGTTTCGAGCTATCTAACTTGTGACTGTTTGTCGCTATACGTTGCATGACTTTTGAAATTTTGTAGGGGCGGGTATCCACCCCCCCCCCCCCCGTCTGTTCGAACTTGGTGCGAACCCCGTCTGTGCGTGGGTTAACCATTTTAGATGCACGCACAAGGCACCTTGAAGGTCCCAGCAGCAACACAATCAATAAGAGGCAACGCGGAACGTCTGGCTCTCAACACTTTACGTTGTCCCGATTGCTCACGTTTGTGACATATTACATTGAAAACACATACATTCGAGGTAATTCACAGTCACTAATGTGTAGACTGTGGAGTGTGGAGGCGCTTTACGCCAAACGATCCGTCATAAGTTTGGAAAGACAACTTAAAAAAAAACAGCAACGTATACAACTTCCGTTAAAAATGTTAAGCGCTCACGGGATTTTCAAGTAGCTTGTCTTAGTTTATGGCCACTGGCAGATCCAGCCGGAATATAACAAGGGCCAGGCCAGAGGTGGCGGGGGGAGCTGACATTCCCAAAACCGCCCAAATTAGCCCAAAATTTGACATATTCTCTGATTTAAAAAGACAAATTAACCCGCGCCCCGCTGGGGTATTCGGTCGAACACGCTGGGGGGGGGGGGGGGGGGGCAGATTCTGCCCCCTCGTTATATTCCGAACTAATAACCGCAGCGAGACACGCACGGCGCAAGGCCGTAATCGAAAGTTCCCAATGCATCTAACGCTTACGAGACATTTTCAAAATAAGGTCACATCTCAGGACACGGCCAGGTCAAAAGTCAAAATTAAAGTATTTTAGTTTTTAGGCCATAATTTTCATCCAAAGCCTTAGATTGAGACTATTATCGCACAAAGTACTCTCAAAGATATAATGCATCTCCCGCATTAGAAAAAGGGAAATTTTAAGCAAAGGTCAATGTCAGGTCACAAAAGGTCACTTTTGGCAAGAGGTCTACGAAGGTTATTTTACATGTATAATTTGATAGTAGCTGCCATTTTCACAACCTGACACCATATATGGTCAAGATCAGGTCACATAAGGTCAACATTTGAAGTTGATTAATCTAAATAAAAAAGGTGTCTCTAGACCAGTTTTGTCTCAGAAAAACAGTGGTGGCATTTATTTGTCTGTATCTGGTTAATAAAAGGGGGGCACGTGCCCCCTGTGCCCCCCTGGCTGCGCCCCTGTGAGCCACCCATCAAAAGGTGTGCCTTTACAAGACGAGTGTCAACATTGTTTTCAATTGCAAATCAAATGCAAATTGACAAAGTTATAACTTATAGCCAATAATATTTTGAGCTAAGCGTCAATTCATCATAAACGAAAAACAAACTTTGTCAAAATTTAATCGATATATTGCATGAACGCCAACCAGCCACTAATACAAAAATGCGTCTTATTACGAAGCATCTATTGGTAATTTTCAATTGGAAATCGGTTCACAATTGACAGAGGTAATTACTTAAAACTGTAACCACATGCAAAATTTATCCCTAATGTATCGCAGTTACAGGTGAATGTGCTTCTATTGCGGAGAATATTGTAGATACCAGTATGAGCCACCCAGCAAAAGGTGTGCCTTTTCAAGACGAGTGTCGGTATTATTTTTAATTGTAAATCCAATGAAAATTGACAAAGTTATGACCAATAATATTTATAGCTCATCACAAACTTCCCGCAAAACAGCGTAATACAAAAACAACATTTGCACAATTTAATCGATATACTGCAGGTGCCGCAACCAGCCACCCATAAAAACATGCGTACTTTCATGAAGCATCTTTTGGTAATTTTCAATTGGAAATCGGTTTAAAATTAAGCAAGTTATTTATTCAAAACCTGAAGTCACGTGTATAATAGGGGCATAAAGACATACAATAAAATAAAAGTGCAACAAAGAGCCTCTTGGGCCCATCCGAGGTTGCACCCCACCCCCCCTTCCACCAGTCTCGCCCCTTCAAATCACCTTACTCTACCTGCATAAAAGAAGGCTAATCCCACGAGTATTTATGAACTAATCCCTTCTCTGTAAAGTATTTATCTAATCTAATTTTGAAGGAAGCAAGTGTCACTGCATCAGCGACATCCCCTGGTAGCATATTCCAATGTCCTACAACCCTTCTACTGAAAAATGACTGTCGTAGCCTAGTCCTACTTTGTTTCATAATGAGTTTATGCTGATGACCTCTACCTCGATTTTCCCTATTGAACTCAAACATACCCTTTAAATATCCAGAATGCTGACTATTTACAAATTTGAAGACTTCAATTAGATCTCCTCTTAGCCTTCTATATCTAAGTGAAAACATACCCAATTTTTTAATCTATCTTCATAAGGTAAACTACCAAGACAATTAACCATTTTTGTTGCCCTTTTTTGAACTCTTTCTAACAACCAGCAATCTTTCTCATATGTTGGAGACCAGGCTTGTACACAATACTCCAAATGTGGTCTAACGTATGCACAATACAGTTTTGTTATTACCTTTTCACTCTTGTAGGAAACATTTCTGTTAATGGCCCCTAGCATTCTAAGTGCCTTTTTCCTAGCTTCTACAACCTGGTCTGACGCTGATAGTCTATTGTTTACCATGACACCTAAATCTCTTTCCTTTTCAATCTGCTCCATTTTCTGCCCACCCATTTCATACCTATGTTTACTGCTAACCCGTCCAGCGTGCATAATCTTACATTTACTCAAATTGAATTTCATCTGCCATGCTTCAGACCACTCAACTAGCTTGTCCAGATCTGATTGAAAAACATCCTGATCATGTTTTCCTCTAATAATCCTGACAACTTTTAGATCGTCTGCAAATTTCAAGACTTTGCTGTCTATACTGTTCTCAATTGCATTCACAAATATTATAAAAAGCAATGGGCCCAGGACTGAGCCCTGTGGAACCCCACTGAGAACCTCCTTCCATTGTGATTGACACCCATTCAATATAACCCTTTGCTGGCATCCTGAAAGCCACGTTTCTATCCAATCCAGAATCTTGCCCCTGATCCCATGCATTTTAAGTTGCAACCCCAGTCTTGTATGGGGGACTTTGTCAAATGCTTTACTGAAATCAAGAAAAGCTACATCTAGCTGTTTACCCTGATCAAAGCTATCTGTTGCAACATCCAAAAACTCCAGAAGATTAGTTAAACAAGAACGGCCCTTCCTAAAGCCATGCTGTGTATCCTTGATGAGTTCATTTTGCTCCAAGAATTCAACAATCTTATCTTTGATGATTGATTCAAGCACCTCGCAGACTAATGAGGTCAGACTAACCGGTCTATAGTTTTCCTCTTTACTTCTATCTCCCTTTTTATGAATAGGAACAACATTTGCTCTTTTCCAATCAAGTGGAATTTTACTATCTGCAAGTGATTTAGAAAATATTATGGCTAATGGAACCGACAACTCCCTTTCAGATTCTCTTAAAAGTCTAGCATGGATTTCATCAGGTCCTTCTGCCTTGTTAGGCCTTACTTTCTTTAGATATTCTAGAACAAGTTCACTACTTATGCCACCTAGCTCTCCTATAGTCTCCTCTGTCTCTAGCTCAGGCTGAAGTGCTGCAATACTACTCTGGTCCTCGATAGTAAAGACAGATTGAAACTGATCATTAAGCACTTCAACCATTTCACTGTCCTTGCTAACTAACACATCATCTACCTTAAATGGACCTATATTTTTGGAAACTGTACTGAACTTATACAAACTGAAGAACTTCTTACTATCTGCATTACAATGTCTAGGTAAATCAAGTTCCTTTGCCCTTTTAGCTGCTCTGACCTTTTTCTTAACTGAATTTCTTGCATTCTGGTAGGCCTTCCGATTTATATCTAGTGAAGATCCCTTCAAAATGCCAAATGCACTTCTTTTAGCTTGTATAGCACTCCTTACTTCTGGGGTAAGCCAAACTGGTTTGCCCTTGGTTCTGTTACGTTTGTGCCTGAGGGGTATATGCCGATTTTGAATTTGGCTTAATCTAGCTTTGAAAACATTTCAGGCCTCACATGCATCTAAACCTGCCAACTCAACGTTCCATTTTATCTGTGCGAGGTCATTTCTAATACCATCAAAATCAGCATACATTATTGATGCTTCTCCTGCAGCGAACATTGCAGTTACAGGTACGAACCACCCATCAAAAGATGTACATTTTCAAGACGAGTGTCGCTATTATTTTCAATTGGAAATCGAATGGAAATTGACAAAGTTATGGCCAATAATATTTATAGCTTATGAACACATCAAGGGGGTAACACCGCTTGAGCGAGCGCCGTATAGGCCACCTCGTCTGAGCCCAAAACAAAACTTGATGTGACGTAACTGGCGGCAGAGCGCGCAGCGCACAGCCGGCGCTGAAGTTGGCGACGTCCGTGACACGGCTGCCGCCGGCGCATTGGCCCGGGAACAGGGGGGGGGGCAGAGGGTGCTCTTGCCCCCCCCAACTTCAGGACGCCCCCCAACTTTGGCTAGGCTCAGCTTAACGTTGCGTAAGTCGTAAAAGACGGCTCGTATGAGACACTGAAAATATAAGGTTTTCTTCACAAAATTCGTCATTTGCAAGACAGTTTTTCTCGACATCTGCCTGCTTCGACCGCGGATTTTACCATGTTCGAGCGGGCCTGTTTTAACATGGGCCCTCGGTTCGCAGAAAACGGCCCCTGTCATGAGAGGGCCCTCATTAGGACGGCCCTGGCATGCCACATTTTGTCAGGATCGGGCCTGATCAAGACCGGGCCCCTGCCTTACTGCCATGCCAGGAATGTGCCCGTGATATCAATAATTCGAAGGAACCGGGCTCGACGCCTGACCGGGCCGCTGATACACGCCTTTGTCAGCACCGGGCCCCTGCCTCGATCGGGCCTGACCAGTGACCAAGACCGGGCCGCTTCCAGGACCGGGTCCGTATCAATAATTTGCAAGGACCGGACCCTGTTGTGACCGGGCCTTTGGCAGCACCGGGCCCCTGCCTCGATCGGGCCTGACCAAGATCGAGCCCGTATAAATAATTTGCAAGGACCGGGTCGTGTTGTGACGGGTCCCTCGACCTGACCAGGCCCCTATATCACGCCTCTGCCAGCCCCGGGGCCCTGCCTTAATCAGACCCCTACCAGGAACGGGTCCCTACCAGTAACAGGTTCGTATCAAGAATTTGCAAGGAGCGGGCTCTGTTGTGACCGGCCCCTCGTCCTGACCGGGCCCCATGCCACGCCTTTGCCAGCACCAGTCCCCACCTCGATCGGGCCTGACCAAGACCGGGCCCCTACCAGAAAGGGGCCAGCATTAAGAATATGCAAGGACCGGGCCCTCGTCCTGACCGGCCCCATATCACGCCAATTTGCCAGCAACAGGCCCCCGTCTCGATAAGGCCTGACCAAGACCGGGCCCCTGCCAGTGCCAGGTATGGGTTTGAATACGGGGCCATGTGATGCGTGCCCCTCAGAAATTGGGCGGTTAGCTGACCCTTTTGACCCCCCCCCCCCCCCCCCCCTCCCCTCCCTGTGTACGCCACTGGCGAGTTGTAACTGTCGGATAACTGCTTGAGCGCGGTGGCGTTTCGCTGGAGCGTGGCGCCGACGAAGGAGCCGGCTGCCGCCAGTGACGTCATCCGGCGGTAGCGAGTTCAAGGTCAAATGGCTCGTGTCCTTACCTGGTTATAGGGCCTTGGAACACATGATGTGATTCGGTGACGGTCGGTTCGAATAGCGAAAACGAAGTGCGGTAGGAATACTAATGACGTATGCGAAACGACATAAGATTTGGCCCTTTAAAATATGGCCAAATATACCCAACTGGTTTTTGCGTTTAAACTCAGCAACTAGGTCGTTTTGGAAGGAAACATTTCAGATTGGAGATTTCTCAGTACTCCCAACAATCTGGCTATCTCAGTTAAAAACTAATGTTAAAGGTGTACTATTCCCTTTAATGTCGGGACTTCTGCGACACCTGGGTGTCGCAGCGTTAATTTTGATGTCGACAAGAAACCTGAAGATGTCGTCCCGACGAGGTCGCCACGAGAAATGTTCCGATCTACCGGCCCTCGCACCTGAGCTTAGCTGCCAGTCTTTCCCCGCCTAAGGCCACGTGCAGCTCGGCCGGCCGGCTCCCAGCCGTTGACCCTCTCAGGCCCGAGCCACCATTACCCCAACGTACTCACTACGGAGCCTTGGAATTTAGTACGTCACATAATAATCTTACATAATATTCCCCTCTCTCGGACGGGCGGGTCAACATTCCCCTTACTTCCGGGTGGAGTGGAATGGTCAAGGTGCGCCCTTTGCATGTATACCAGCACTCACCGCTCCCTCGCTAACCTCTACGCCTTATACACTCCATCATCATATCACTTCACCTCTCGCGCTGTTTTCCCTCTGCAACACATTGTCCTACCTACCCCGCACCCTGCAATCCCTGCAGTCGACAGGGATTTTGAGTAGGCGGGGTCGGAGTGCCTACTCAAAATCCCTGTCGACTAACCCCATCCATCCTGACACTCATCTCGCGCACACTTCCCCCATCCCCTCGCGCAGCCCGCTCCACTTCGGCGACCGCTTCCGGCGGGCGTCACGATTTTGGCCGGTGCTGTTGCTACAGCTGCTGATGCCGCTGCTTCTGCCTTGGTTACTGCGGTAGCCGCAACAGCTGTGGATGCTGCGGTCAACACAGCTGTTGCTGCTATGCTCCGGCTGCTGCCGCCGCTGCTGTTGCTGCTGCTAGCACAGCTGTTGCTGCTGTACTCCGGCTGCTGCTGCCGCTGCTGTTGCTGCAGATGATGTTGCTGCCGCTGCTGTTGCTGCCGCTGCTGTTGCTGCAGATGCTGTTGCTGCAGCTGCTGATGCCGCAGATGCTGTTGCTTCAGTTGCTGACGCTGCAGCTGCTGACGCTGCAGCTGCTACTGCCGCTAACGCAGCTGTTGCGGCTGCATCTGCTGTTGCTGCCACTGCTATTGCTGTTGTGGCTGCACTCCGGTTGCTACCGCCGATGCTGTTGCTGCAGCTGCTGATGCCGCTGCTGCGGCGGCTGTTGCTGTGTGGTGCTGCAACTACTGTTCATGCTGCTGCCACGGCCACGGTTTCTACGAAGCCGACAGCCTCGGCAGCCACGGGGCCGGCAGCAATGCTGCGATTGGGGACAGCCGCTGCCAGCCAGCCCCGGCTTGCGTAAACCGCCCTGCTGCGGTGTCGCCGAGTCAGCTGCTGCTGCTGCACTGCTACCGTTGCTGCAGCTGCTTCCGTTACGCAGTCTCGGTGTGCCGTCCGCCGGCCGCAGATTACCGGACCGTAGGCGCCTTTCTCGCTTACGGACCGGCGCACCCATCGCCTGCTCCACTCCGATCCACCGGACTTGCCCCTGCTGTGAGACTCTGAATGGCTACTTCCTTCACGCACGCACACACCCTTCCGGTGACATCCCATCCCACTCGCTCAGCCACAAATGCACACCCGTTCAATACACAACACCTCATCATACGTTGCATCCTTCCGCCACGTAATGCTCGCCCCCGCTCACCATCACTTCATGTCCGCATACACTTCGCCGCCACATCCCTTCCACCCATCACCTCACACTATCCATCATCCTACATACACTCCACCGCCCCTAATTTCCCTGCACATATACATGGGCTATTTCCGGTGTCCTTCCATCTTTGTTTTTACCCCGACCCTTAATATACCGGGATGAAGTCCCCAAATAATTAAATTTGCCGTCCGAGAGTTAATTTATAAATCAAGGGAATCGGTTATGGTTAATGGTAGGTGAAACCAATTCCCAGACCTTCACCCCATGGCGACTTACCTGCGGAGCGGAAACCTGAAACCAGACGGCCTTCACCTGTTCCGAGTCCGTAGTAGCCGCCTGGTCCACACGCGTCGGCGACTCAGAGAAGACTGTATTTATCCCTCAGGCGCACTGCCACCTAACGGAGAACTCGGCTAACGGATCAGACTCACATCCCCCCCCCCCCACCAGTCAGCCGGCGGGTTACGTTCAGAAACATAAGGTCAAAATAAAACACACCACGAGAGAGAAGACCGTACGGTGCGAGTACTATTTACATAAGCTCGATAAGGCGCTCTGGCTGGCGGCTGGGTCACTCAGAGCACCGTGGTGCCTCGAGTGGCGGGCCGGCCACCGGAGCCGCCGGCAGCGGCTGCGGTGGCGGCGGCTGCAGTGGTGGCGGCGGAGGCGGCTGCACCGGCCCGGTATCAGGGGCGGCGGCCCGGGTGGAGGAGGCCCTGGCCTCTGGTGACCTGAATATTGAGCTGACCTAAAAAGACAGATAAACATTCCATAGAGCTTGTCTCGAGCTATCTAACGCCGTTTTCCGCTTGTCACTACGTTGCGTGATTTTCGAGATCTTAGGGGGGGGGGGGGGGTGGAATCCGCCTCCCCAGGGAGTGTAATGTCGAAGAGCATTTTCGGTGCTCAACCGACGTGGCGTTTTGAGACACGGTAGCGTTGCCGGGAAGAGTGTGTATATTGAACATTAGGTGAGCGCGTATTATATACTCTATAAAGGAGAACGCAGGACCGGTTACCTTGGGCGGCTCCCGTGAGCCCGCCGCACGCACAATGACTCGCTGCGTAGCGGCGACACGGGATTAGTAATCTGGGTCGCGCTTGCGTCTGCAGGCGCGTGCAGACCGACCCGCTGCTGGACCGGTCCGGAGAGATGGTATCGCGTCCATTGTCCACGCCACATTACCTCACCTTCCCCGTGATCCGACGATAGGAGGCGACATAATACCGTATAGCGGCGTCACGGGATTGGGCAATCACCTTGCACAGCGCTCCTGCAGGTGCAGCGTGGGACAGTTGGTGCTGCTACTCCCGAAATACCAGGCCGTCAGCTGGTGAGGCTTCTGGCCGGTTAGCGCCGCCGGCGGAGTACCGCGGCGCGTCCAAATATCCTCGGCGTGTGCTCTCTTCTATGTGATATGAAGAGAAAGGATTGTGTCCCACATAGCTTCCATCCCCCATGGAAGCGTAGGGAACCGAAGCGAACACAATAAAGAGAGCAAACTCCTGGACATGCGCGGAGAGTAAATTTAGACATGTGGGCATTGCGAATGTGGTATGAACAGATACGTAAGTGAATGGGTGGCAATTACACCTACTACCTGCCACGATGGCTTGAATGACCTTTAACGTTATATAAAAAGGACCATTACCAGGCACGCCGCGCGTGTCCGTGAAGGTCGTGGGGCTTACGGCTGGGCGATTCCACTGCTCTTTGGCAGGACCATCCTCGGGAACTTTGCCCGCTTCGGCTACTCTGGCCGTAATATAACTATATTTTCAGTGAATTGACCATGATATAGCACGTAATTGAATGTTCATACCTGAGGCGAATGCCGTTACTTAAAATGTTAATATGACATTGCGAAGTGCAAAATATCAATAGTGATCAAAATAATGGACTTGCAAAAAATCCGCAAATTTAGAGGGAGCAACCAACACATAACCATTGCACTCCACACAACACACGAAGCACTGCACGAGGTCTGGCGAGGACAAAAGTTAACAGCAAAGCACTGATACGAAATTTCACAGCACTTCACTATTTTTCCGACGAAAAATAACAAAAGTTCATTGTTTCATATTGTTTTTTTGCTGAACTTGCAATGTTTGGACTCGAAATTTTGATGTTTTCTTCTTTCTGGTCAGAGTCTAAAATACAAAAGTTCATGCAAATTCTACACTTTTCACTTTTCGTAGACACTTTTCTTCTGTAATTTGTCTTGCAGGGCAGGGGGCTAAAAATAACAAGGTTTATGAAGAAGTCACTTTTTGCTTGATTTTGGTCTTGATGAGAAAAAAACAAGAGTCTATGAAATGCACAGCAATTTTGCTGACGCTGATGACACTGTATCACTCGATGGATTGGAGTGATTGTCGCACGGCACAAGCTGGTCGGCCGTGCGATGTCGGCATGCTCCGTTGCAGTCCAGTGCAGCTAATGAGATTGACCTCCAGGCAGATGATGTGTCCAGGGCAGAGCTGTACACTAGGACGATGCTGCTGGACAATGACTTGTCAAGAGGGGCCAGCACCCTAGCCGATGGCTTGGCGAAGGGGCGGCGTACCGTCACGGAGAACAGACGGTCCAGACTGCGATGTAACTGCAGCTGGAGAGGCGTTAGTCAGTCTTGAGGGACACAGGTCCCCTGAACCGCTGCTGTCACTAAATGTCGAAGAGCATGTTGGGTGAAGGAGTTGAAGATGGAGGGACTGTAGCTGTGATAGGTGCTACCACCTATCATGGCGCCAGCGCTGCCACCAAATGTCAAAGAGCATTTTCGGTGCTCAACTGACGTGGCGCCTTGAGACACACGGTAGCGTTTCCGGGAAGAGAGTGTGTATATTGACCATTAGGTGAGCGCGTATTATATACTCTATAAAGGAGGACGCAGGACCGGTTACCTCGGGCGGATCCCGTGAGTCCGCCGCAGGCGCAATGGCTCGTTGCGTAGCGGCGACACGGGATTAGTAATCTGGGTCGCGCTTGCGTCTGCAGGCGCGTGCAGACCGACCCACTCCTGGACCAGTCCGGAGATATGGTATGACGTCCATTGTCCACGCCACAGTAATTATCAGAGGCCCTCCAGGGCACGTGTGAAGATATGACTCTATCGTGTTGTAGAAACCCCTCGTATCACAATGTGGTGTATTTTTTCAAGAAAATTTATAAGCAAACGGTATCCAAAGCTTTCTGTAAATCTGCCCCTGATTTTCTCAATAACTTGAAAACAATGGAAGATATCGACGTCAACCTTTCAGTACCTTATGCTGTATCCATTATTCGTCTTATCAATGGAACATTTCAATGGAAATCGTGAAAGTACTTTGGCAGATAATGACGTATTAACACGTCCTGTCATGCCATTTTTGGTGAGAAAAAAAATGTTTGAATGATCGTAGACAATCTAGTTTTTAAGCAAATCGCAAATTAAAAACCGAAAGAAAGGAAATAACATTATATTGAAATGACTATCGGGGATTTTCACAAGTTTGAGTATCGACTCCCAAAAATAATAAAAAATATTTTGTTTCGTTGTCAAATGTTATTTGTCACAACATACAACATACTGTATGTACTATGTTAATTATGTGGGCCCCCTTGGCTACGAGGGTCCCTCTGATCCCATTCCCCCCCCCCCCCCTTGGGAGAAATCCTGTCTACGCCCCCTGTCCCCTGTAGGCCAGAAGGGGGTTCTATGGAGGTCAGATGTGCCCCTGAAGTCCATAAGCGGCCCTCTGGAAGTCAGAGGAAAGGTGAGAGGGCTCCATGGAGGTCAAAATCCCCTTTTCAAATGGAGGCCCCCTCTCAAATGGAGGCCCCTACATTTCGACTTGCCCCCCTGACAAAAATCCGTGGCGCCGCCCCTGTTGCGAACCTCTTACATCAATATTGAAAGCCGGTCAAAAATCGGTCATTTTCGGATAGGACAAAATCGGTTTGGTTTTCGGTGAGCATAGCTACAATGAAATTGGTATCGGTTTGGTCAAGTTTCAGGAATTTCTGAAAAAGACATCACTAGTCGTACCATAATGTTGATTGTTGACTGGAAAATATGGACTTATAGGTCCGCCCCCCCCCCCCACTCAAAATTTAGTGTCGACGCGCCTGGGTACGAGCGAATCTTAGGTTTCGTCCCGATCGGACTTAATGGCTGCGAGCGAATCTTAGGGTTCGTCGCGATCGGACTTAATGGCTACGAGCGAATCTTAGGGTTCGTCCCGATTGGACTTAATGGCGGGGTTAGGTTAGGTTAGGTTAGGTTAGTTATACGGAAGAAATATTGGAGAACCAAGTAATGGACGATGCCCACACGGAATTTCAAAGCAATATCTATATGTGACACTTCTTTGTCTGCCAAAAAATATACCCTCCTCGCGGCAGCAATGTGCGTCAAGTTAGCGTGGTATTCGTATTGGTTTTCAGCGCCGAGTTCCGATCCCCCCCTCCCCCAACTTAACATATAGGTATCTCATCGAGTAATACACGAATATTCAATCCGTTTTGACCTAGGACAAACGGTTTGACCTCCAGAGGCCATTGCAATGTCATCGCACGGGGTACCATCTAATTGTTTCGTTTACCGTCCGATTTAATCGCGAAGGGGCTCAAACGACTCGCCGGCACCCCAACTTGCGTCAGGAAAAACAAAATAATCTTCCAGGGGTCAAAAGTTAAGGTCACGGTCACGAATACGAGATTTTAAGCTTCGGTACCAGTGTGTACGCTGTATTTTTTTCGTTTACAGTCCGATATACTAGAAAGGGGCAAAAGAGACTCGCCGCCACGTTAGCTTGCGTCATGAAAAAAATCATCCAGAGGTCAAAGGTCAAGGTCACGGGGACGAATACGATATTTTAAGCTTCGGTACCAGCTTGTGTACCCCCCCCCCAGTTTTTTTTTCGTTTACCGTCAAATTTGCTCGCCAAGGGAAAAAAGGAACTCGCCGGCACGTCAACTTGCGGCAGGAAAAACACAAAATTATCCTGAGGTCAAAGGTCAAGGTTACGGGGACGAATACAAGATTTTAAGCTTCGGTACCAGCTTTGTGTACCCTCTAGTTTTTTTTTCGTTTACCATCCGATTTGCTCGCAAAGGGCAAACAGGGACTCGCCGGCACGTTAGCTTGCATCATAAAAAAAAATATTCCAGAGGTCCTAAAAATTAAATTATTAAAAATGTTTTTATCACTTTTGAAATAGAGGCCCCTCTCAAATGGAGGCCCTACATTTCGACTTGCCCCCCCCCCCCTGACAAAAATCCGTGGCGCCACCCCTGTTGCGAACCTCTTACACCAATATTGAAAGTCGGTCAAAAATCGGTCATTTTCGGATAGGAAAAAATCGGTTTGGTTTTCGGTGAGCATAGCTACAATGAAATTGGTATCGGTTTGGTCAAGTTTCAGGAATTTTCTGGAAAAGACATCACTAGTCGTACCATAATGTTGATTGTTGACTGGAAAATATGGACTTATAGGTCCGCCCCCCCCCCCACACTCAAAATTTAGTGTCGTCGCGCCTGGGTACGAGCGAATCTTAGGTTTCGTCCCGATCGGACTTAATGGCTGCGAGCGAATCTTAGGGTTCTCGTCGCGATCGGACTTAATGGCTACGAGCGAATCTTAGGGTTCGTCCCGATTGGACTTAATGGCGGGGTTAGGTTAGGTTAGGTTAGTTATACGGAAGAAATATTGGAGAACCAAGTAATGGACGATGCCCACACGGAATTTCAAAGCAATATCTATATGTGACACTTCTTTGTCTACCAAAAAAATACCCTCCTCGCGGCAGCAATGCGCGTCAAGTTAGCGTCGTATTCGTATTGGTTTTCAGCGCCGAGTTCCGATTCGCCCCCCCCTCCAACTTAACATATAGGTAGATCTCATCGAGTTATGCACGAATATTCAATCCGTTTTGACCTAGGACAAACGGTTTGACCTTCAGAGGCCATTGAAATGTCATCGCACGGGGCACCATCTAATTGTTTCGGTTACCGTCCGATTTAATCGCGAAGGGGCTCAAACGACTCGCTGGCACCCCAGCTTGCGTCAGGAAAAACAAAACAATCTTCCAGAGGTCAAAGGTCAAGGTCACGGACACGAATACCAGATTTTAAACTTCGGTACCAGCTTGTGTACGCTGTATTTTTTTTCGTTTACAGTCCGATATGCTAGAAAGGGGCAAAAAAGACTCGCCGCCACGTTAGCTTGCGTCAGGAAAAAGACAAAAGTCATCCAGAGGTCAAAAGGCAAGGTCAGGGGGACGAATACGAGATTTTAAGCTTCGGTACCAGCTTGTGTACGCTGTAGTTTTTTTTTCTCGTTTACCGTCCGCTATGCTAGACAGGGAAAAAAGGACTTGCCGCCACGTTAGCTTGAGTCAGGAAAAAAAATCATCCAGAGGTCAAAGGTCAAGGTCACGGGGACGAATACGATATTTTAAGCTTCGGTACCAGCTTGTGTACCCCCTAGTTTTTTGTTTACCGTCAAATTTGCTCGCCAAGGAAAAAAAAGGAACTCGCCGGCACGTCAACTTGCGCCAGGAACAACAAAAACTCATCCTGAGGTCAAAGGTCAAGGTCACGGGGACGAATACAAGATTTTAAGCTTCGGTACCAGCTTTGTGTACCCTCTAGTTTTTTTTCTCGTTTCCGTCCGATTTGCTCGCAAAGGGCAAACAGGGACTCGCCGGCACGTTAGCTTGCATCAGAACAAAATCTTCCAGAGGTCAAAGGTCAAGGCTACGGAGATGAATACGATATTTTAAGCTTGGGTACCAGCTTGTGTACGCGGTGGCGGCTCTAGGTTTCGAGTTTTTTTTTGGGGGGGCAACTCAAAATTTCGCTCCGTTTCGTCAGCGAAAAGTTGTTGACCGGGGGGGGGGGGGGGCGTCGGGTCGTCAGCGCAGAGTCGTTGAGCAGGAGAGGATTTATATACCTTTCGGGTGGCCCTCGGCCCCCCAATGTTGAGTTCGTCCCCCCCCCCAATGGTACCCTCGGACCCCCCCCCTATGTTTACGCTCGGCCCCCCAATGTTGTTGGCCGCTGGCGGATCCAGGAGGGGGCAAAGCGGTAAAGCCTCCCAAACCGCCTGAAATCGGCAAACAAATTGACACGTTTCCTATTTCAAAAGAAAATCTAAGCAGCTTTTCTATGAAACGTTTGTTTTAAATCACCTCTTCATGTATAAAGAGGCGAAATCCGGTGAATTTAATACACATGTCATGTGTGAGACTTTTGAGGATTTGCTCCCCAAACCAACTTTTTTGCCTTTCTGGATCCGCTTTTAAAAAATAAATTTACTCCGAATGCTTTTGAATGGATGGATTTCCGAGGTCAGACCCCACGCTAAGCATAGCTTGTTGCGCAGGCCCTGACCCCACCACCCGAACAAGCAATTTCTGGCGTCCGGCAGAATTTAGAAGCGAAAGTTGTACGTGCCCGACATACCCGGACACGGTCGCCATTGTCTCTGGCCTCAGACTAGGTATCTGCAACACACAGGTTTCATTAGCAGAGATTCATGGAAAACCAAGCTTCTGATAATTTGTTTAGCTCTACGAACAGTAGACTACCTAATACCACCCTTGTCATGTTGCACGACGAAACCGGGGGGATATCGGCGAAGCAATGCTTCTCTCCTATAGAAGAGAAGCAGGACTTTACATATATGTAATGTTTTTAGTTGTTTCCTTCTCTTGCGATCTGGAGACATTTATTTGGAAACCGTATTTTAGTGCCGATTTGAGTTTGGGCATGTAAATATTCTCAGTGCTGTGTGATGCGCGTGAAATTTATACCCTCGTGCCCATGAAAATGAGTCATG
>JAXIVJ010012683.1:27500-39579 GCA_036785665.1 Chirona hameri | reverse complement strand
GAACCACCGGGCTCATGGAGCCTGCCAAGTGAGACGATGGCGGCGAGTCGGGACACGAGGCGGAGGAAAGGAACCTGATATGAAAATGGCAACCTTAATTGCATCATGCATGTAATTGCATGCTTTGCAAAATAAGGTGCAACACCCAAAGACATTAAAAGTTCGTCATAAGATTGCAGATATTTAGTGGAATGAACATATACAAAACCATTAGTTTACCAAGGTAAATAATACTGTCATTCCTTGACACAGAATGCTCCAAAACAATGACTATCGATAGCCAAGGGTTTGTTAAGATATTGTTTAAAGAGAAATCGTTTAGGATCATAGGCGTAGGAACAGGGGGCAAGGGGGGCAGCCGCCCCCCCCCCCCCCCCCCCAACATTTTGGATTTTAACATTACGGCCTGAGGGGTTGCATGGAAGAATCGACTTCAGAATGCTCCTGCCCGCCCCCCCCCCCCCCCCCAACTTGAAACATAGTCCTACGCCCCTGTTTAGGATGTACATGATTTCAAATCGTTTTGCAAATGTACTTCAATCCATTGTCGCATATATCTGTATTGTTCGCGTGAAACAAAAGCTGCAGTTGCACGATGCACAAAGCTCTACTAAATGCATAATTCAGTTGCAATAGTAACTGTCGTCCGTCAGTGTATGGTCCCCTGCGTCGGCAGTACACTGAAATGCAATGCACATAACGCATAATCAATTAAGGAATCCAGAGTAAGTTGAATTTCAGGATAATTTTGTCCTGCAACGTCATGCCGAATTTAAGACTGATGGTTACATCATACATTTTACCATGGCGTTCAGTATACATCAAACATTTTACCATGGCGTGAGAATCAGGATCGTGCAACTCGGTATCTTTTAACCATGATTTACACACTGCAAAGTAATCATTGTGCATTGTAATTTCAAGTTTACTTCATAATGGCATGATCAACGAAACATGCAACATCTTATTCCCTTGCCTCAGCTGGCGAGCACCGTGCCAACCGACCCGACCCATTCAAATCCGCCCCCCACCCCTCCCCTGTGCCCACGCCACCGCCGGTACCCCTGTTCACGGTCCAGTTCGACAGATTCCGCAGCGGGCTGCCTCCCCCACCAGTAATCATCCAGCAATGCCGCATCACGGCGATCCCCTGCGCGTCGGTGGCGTCTCCGGTTTCCGCCTTGTTTTGTTCCGGCGCTTTGTCTCGATCCAAGCCGCGCACCAACCCGTTCATGACGCATTTAAATTTCGTCTCGTTCACTCTGTCATCCGCAGGCCCCACTTGGCGCTCGGGCGGCAGCACGTTAGTTGATGTTTACCACTTCAAGACGGTGTTTGTCGCGTCGGTGTGTCAACGGGTTAATACGTCGCTCCATCAGAGCGATTGGCCTTACGCCGCCGCTGCCGCAGCAGCAGCAGCAGCCGGCGGCGGCGGGTGCGGCGGCGGCTGGGGGCGGGGGACGACGGCGCGGAGACAGCGGGGGACGGCTCGGGAGAAAACGGGGCTGCCTTTCCCCCGTCTTCCCCTGTCTCCCCGCCCGTCCCCCTGTTTACGCCCCTCACCGCCGCCACCGGGCGCCCAGAAGGCGGAAGCTGATTGGGAGCAGCTGCCGTTCGGTCGCGGGTCCGGGGGGCCGCGACGACTGCAGCTTCGACCGGGCGGCCTCCCCTTTGATCCCGGCGCCCCGCCAGCGAACTGTTAAAACACGCCTGATGGATGAGGCGATCTGCGATGGCTGAGACCTGAGAGAGACGAGTCCAGGAATCCCCGACCGACCGGCGCCAACACGAGGTGAAGGAACATCACACAAAAAACGGGCGGCGTAATTTCGCAAACATTTGAATTCGGGTTATACATGACGGGAGTGTTTTGCATCGGAAACTTGCGACCACTTGCAAGTTCGATGGTGGAATCAGGGTAAGATCAAAGCTAGCCGAAGTAGTTGGACTAGCTGCCTCGCCGGCCGCGGTCCCGTTTGTTCCCCGCCCGCGTGCTCGGCTAGATTCGTGCGCCTCGAGTCCCTGCGCTCTCCCCGCCATGAGCGCCTCGGGTGCAGTCAGCTGGCGCGGGTGCGCTATTACCGTCACTTGCACGCGAGCAGTCAACACCCTTTTATCGGGCGGCCAGCCTAACCCAAATAGTGGCGGTGTGAGCAGGCGCGAGGGGCAGTCCGGGAATCAGTACAGTATCGGAGACCCGCGCCGAACGCCACTCAGGCCCCTGAACACACCCCGCCCGGAATGCAGCCCAGCTGCAGCGGTCAGTCGACCCCCCCCCCCCCCCCCCCCCCCCTCGGGGTCCACGCTGCCCCCTCCCTGACCGGAACTCAGGGCCTGCACACTTCCACGTATCTAGGGCAAGGCGACAAAGGACGGAAAGCTGACCCGCAAACGAATTCGCAATACCCACACCAGATAAACTTCACATCACTAGCGAGAGACAGAGGTGCCACCAAAGGGCGCCACACACCATCGTGCAACGCCCACATCTGCACAAATTCGCACCGCGCCCCACGCAGCCAATGACACCTGCTCCATGTACCGCTATGTCAGTACCGTTTCTGGCCTGAGCGGGAGCCGCCAGCAGCGGGTAAACAGTGTCGCTCGTGTTCCCCCGCCCTGCTGGACGTCACGGGTGCCACATTTAGAAGGGTTGGCGGGCGGCGGCGTCGGTCCAGGCCACGGCACTGGTTCACTGCTGTCAAGGTTCGAGAGGCCCGTCTGGGCGGCGCGGCACGCACGGCAAGTCGGCACGGAACAGCAGCGGGCACGGCACGAAACGGCGCGGCGCGGGCGCCGACTGCGGGTGTTTATTTAGGGACTGAACGGTGCGGTACGGAGCGCGGGACGGCCGCCGCCGGCGACACTGGGGAAACCAGCACACCCTCCACCCGGCACCTGCACAACCGCCCACCGGCAACCGGCACAACCAGCCACCGGCACCGGCACAACCAGACACCGGCACGCACAGCCAGGCACCGGCACCGGCACAACCAGGTCACCGGCCCACCGGCACAACCAGCCACCGGCACCGCACAACCAGGCACCCGGCACAACCAGCCACCGGCACCGGGCACAACAGACCACCGCACCGGCACAACCAGCCACCGGCACCGGCCACAACCAGTCCACCGGCAGGATTGTGACACAACCAGCCAACCGGCACCAGCACAACCCGCCACCGGCACCGGACACAACCAGCCACCGGCACCGCACAACCGAGCCACCGGCACCGGCACATCCAGGCACCGGCACCGGCACAACCAAGGCACCGCACCGGCACAAACCAGCCACCGGCAGATGTGACCCAACAGCCACCGGCACCGGCACAACCAGCCAACGGCACCGGCACAACCAGGCACCGCACCGGACACAACCAGGCACCGCAACCGGCACAACCAGGCACCGGCAGATGTGACACAACCAGCCCCGGCACCGGCACAACCAGACCACCGGCACCGGCACAACCGAGCACGGCACCGGCACAACCAAGCCACCGGCACCACGCACACCAGCCACCGCACCGGCACAACCAGCCACCGCACCGGCACAACAGCCACCGCACCGAGGCACAACCAGCACCGGCACCGGCACAACCAGCCACCGGCACCGGCACAACCAGACACACGCACCGGCACAACCACAGGCACCGGCACCAGGCACAACCAGCCACGCACCGCACAACCAGCCACCGGCACCGGCACAACCGTGCCACCGGCACCGGCACAACCAGCCACCGGCACCGGCACAACCAGCCACCGCACCGGGCACAACCAGGCACCGGCACCGCACAACCAGCCACCGGGCACCCGGCACAACCGCCACCGGCCACCGCAGCACAACCAGCCACCGGCACGGCACATCCAGGCCACCGGCACGGCACAAACAGGCTCCGGCACCGGCACAACCAGGGGGCACCGGCACAACCAGGCACCGGCACCGGCACAACAACCAGCCACCGGCACCGGCACACCAGGCACCGGCAGATGTGGACAGACAACCAGCCACCGGCTCCGGCACAACCAGCCACCGGCACCGGCACAACCATAGGGCACCGGCACGGCACAACCAGCCACGCACCGGCACACCAGGCACCCGGCACCGGCAAACAAACCAGCCACCGGCACCGGCACAACCAGGCCCGGCACAACAGGGCACCGGCACCGGCACAACCAGGCACCGGCAATGTGGACCACAACCAGCCACCGGCACCGCACACCAGCCACCGGCCACCGGCACAACCATGGCACCGGCACCGGCACAACCAGGCACCGGCAGATGTGACACACCAGCCACCGGGCACCGGCACAACCCGCCACCGCAACCGGCACAACCAGCCACCGGCACCGGCACAACCAGCCACCGGCACCGGCACAACCAAGCCCACCGGCACCCGGCACAACCAGCAACGGAACCGGCACAACCAGGCCCACCGGCCCCGGCACCACCAGCCCACCGGCACCGGCACAACCAGCCACCGGCACTGGCACAACTCATCCACCGGCACCGGCACAACCAGGCACCCGGCACGGCACAACAGCCACCGCAGATGTGACACAACCCAGGCACGCGGCACCGGCACAACCAGGCACCGGCACCGGCACAACAGCACCGGCAAGATGTGGACACAACCAGCCACCGGCACCGGGCACAACCAGGCACCGGTACCGCACAACCAGCCACCGGCAACACACACCAGCCACCGGCACCGGCACAACCAGCCACGCGGACCGGCACAACAGGCACCCGGCACCGGCACAACAACCAGCCACCGGCACAACCATGCCACCGGCACCGCACACCAGCCACCGGCACCGGCACAACAAGCCACCGCACCGGCACACCAGCATCGGACCGGCACACCAAGCCACCGGCACCCGGCACAACCAAGCCACCGGCACCGGCACAAACCAGCACCGGCACCGGCACAACCGCCACCGGCCAGCACAACCAGGCCCACACGGCACCGGCACAACAGCCACCGGCACAACCAGCCACCGCACGGCACAACCAAGCACCGGCACCGGCACAACCAGGCACCGGATCCCGGCACACCAGCACCGGCACAACCAGCCACGCACGGCACAACCAGCCACCGGCACCGGCACAACCAGCCACCCGGCACACGGCACAACCAGCCAACCGGCACGGCACAACCAGCCCACCGGCACCGGCACAACCAGGCACCGGCACCGGCACAACCAGCCACCGGCACAACAGCCACCGGCACCGCACAACCAGCCACCAGCACCGGCACAACCAGGCACCGGCACCGGCATCAACCAGGCACACGGTACCACGCACAACAGACCCCCGGTATATCGGCACAACCAGCCACCGGCAGATGTGACACAACTCGGCAAGCAAGATCGTTAACTTCACGCATGCATGAGTATCGAGTACAAATCTATTTAATCGAAGGCCTAAGGATATTCTATCGGAGGCACAACCCCCTCAAACTGGCAATGTAATATTGTATACCCCAGTTTGCTTGTCATTGTACAAATTATGTTAGTAAACTAGGCAAAAAACATAGTTCAGTTATTTCCCGGCTGGTAATGCCAGCCGTGGTCAATAACAATATCAGTGGCCTACCTACTATGATTGAGAAATCACGACGGTCCTTACAGAACTGTTCATCGAGAACCGATTATCCGGAGCAACAGGAGATTGCTGTCTTGCAATCTCTGCATAAAGACCTCTGTATAAAAACAGCATACTTTCCGGCGATGCGGAACGGGGTGACCGACGCTCCCACCATTACAGCAGGATTGTTCGTGCATAGGTTGTGACAACAAAATTAACCTTCGATCTGCAACTGGTAATCCTACATCAGCTACTGTTAAACAAAACAGACGCGTGGTCACAGTGTCATTGTCCAAAGCCTGTGCTGGCCGCGTTGTCCTCGCAAAGCCTGTTGTCTCGGCCGAAGAAAACCGGTACCAAAAACAATATCAGTCAATAATCACAAGCGAGGGGGTTCAATTTAATGCGATTGCGATTGCTCCTTCCTGCCTAATGGCGTTTAACTGACTACGTAAGCTGCCGGTCTGCTGTGAAAGCAAGCTGAGATGACGAATCATAAATATACCTCCTCCAGAAATAATTGCATTCATGTGAGGCAATACAAAGTTAGATTTCCAGATTTAGCAGCTTAGTTAATCCACGTCGACAATTTCGCAAAGCTTCACAGTGCCCAACTTCTGGGTATCATTGACACCAATAATATGTGCCGTTTTGACAGCATCACTTCAAAAACTTCCCTCTTATTAGCCAAGAAGTTTACGCATATTTCCCCATCTTTCAGAAAACCGTCTCACGGTCTCGAGGGGCGGCGGCGGCGTCCTCCGTCCACTCCCCGAATCCCGGGGCAGGACCGCTTCACTCAGCGGCCCAGTGACTGGGCAGCGGGCCTCAGGCCGGCTGAGGGGAGGCGGCAGACTGCGTCGTCGGCGGGCGGCGGCGGCGACGGAGGCGTGGTCGTCGGCATCGACCCCGCTCCTGCCCCAATCCGGACTGGACCTTCCCCAGCAGAGGCTTCGTTGGCCGGCGACGACGCCCGCCGCCGACTCCGCCCACCGGCGTCGGGGCGATGAAGGCGTCGACATGACATACGGGCTAACGATGGAACCGGCAGCGCTGCGTCCGCACGCGGCAAGAAAGGAGGATGCGGGACTCCTACGAATGACATTGGTCACTAACGGTGTATACTGATCTTGTTGGAGGACATTGTTTTTAGGAGGATGTGTTCGTAATTAAGTTGGACACGACAGTGGTCATTAGGTTCAAAAAGGCTTACGTGACATCGGGTTCGATGCTTGGCATCCGATTTGGTTTAGGGAGTAAATACAATAAGTATCCTATTTACTTGCCTGGTGAGTGATGATTGCTATTTCATGGTCATGGGGAGTAGAAGTTTACAAAGCGGTTATTTATGCAGTTGGAAGCCCTTTGTTAGCACCGCAAAAACCTCGGGACTTGCTGGTGAGAGAAACGATTGTTCTCACACCGGATTCAGCGTCGCGCTTTTATGGACTCCTTCAGGGGAGCCGGACCCCCCCCCCCCCCCCCTTTCACGTGTGCATATTTCGGCGCGGTGTTTTGCCGGTCGGTGGTGAGGAAAAAGGCGGGTCAGCCGCGCGAGCCCGAGGCCAGGGGATGGGGGGGGGGGGGGGGGAGGGGGCGCAGCCCAGTTTGTTTTGCTGGATGACGACCAGCAGGCCTCGCCTGCTCAGTTCAGTCCGGCCAGCTCGGTTGAGAGGCCACAGTCGGAAATTGTCACGCAGAAATCATCGACTCAGAAACTAGCGTCCCGGGACGCCCGGTTTCAAGACTTGGATGTCACCCGACACCCGCTGTCATCCAGTGACCGACACTCCAGTGTCACCAGTGACGGGACCCAGTGTCATCCAGTGACGACACCCAAGTGTCATCCAGTGACGACACCCAGTGTCATCCAGTGACGACACCCAGTGTCATCCAGTGGACGACACCCCAGTGTCATCCAGTGACGGGACCCAGTGTCATCCAGTGACGGACGGTGTCAGCTGTGTCTTGCGGCTATGACGAGTTGTACCCATTGATGTCCTGCATGAACCGCACAGTTCCCACTTTTTTTCTTCTTTTTATAAATTTGGTCCGAATGTCTTGTATGGATGGGATTTCCGAGGTCAGGACCCACGCTAGCAGAGCTTGTTGCGTAGTGTCCTGACTCACCACCCGATCGCGCAATCCTGTTGGCCGGCAGAATTTAGAGACGAAAGTTGTACTGCCCGACATACCAGGACATCGGTCCGCCCCGCTCACTGACGTACACCTGACCTTGAGTGCGACCCCAGCCACTGGCCGCAGCATCCCAGTCAGGAGCAAATAGCGAGCGCCGAAGCGACTCGAACCGGGGCTGCCACTACCGGGATAGGTCAGAAGTCCAGCGCTCTCCCACTGAGCTACAGGGGCGGTGTCGATTGCCAGCGCGTGTCGGCATTTGACACGCCCCCGTAGTCCGTGTCAGTTGTGTCCCCCGGACGCAGCCGAGTTCTCTGTGTGAACCGGTGCAAGCTTGACAGTTCTTGCATTACCGACAGTGCTCACTTGACAGTTGACAGTGACACTTACACTTGACACTCTCCGTCGGATGACCATTTGACCGCACAAGATCGCCTGTCACCCTAGTGCGTGCGGACCCGCCGCCCACCAGCGTCGCACACGCGTCCCCGCAGCCGTGTGCCATCCGACCCAACCGGGCTTAGTAACCAATCTGCCCTCGTAACCCGGGCCATTGTTAATCCGTACCGAGCACCAGAGCTGGAATTTGTAATCGGCGCCCCGGCCTTGACTGACCAGTGCCGCCGTAGCAGCGCAGAGTGTTTGGCCTCTATGGCTGCAGGGTCAGCGGCCGCGCGCGCGGGTGCAGCGGGGTACCGCGCGCGGTATGCCGTGCAATACTGCTACACTGCAGTCCGTTGGGTCGCTGCGGGTCGGCTGCGAGGCTAAACGAAGGGGCACGGCTGGAGTGCGGCGGCCACGGCGACCGAGCGGGATTGTGTAGCCTTTGACGGGCAGGCCACTCTTGGATGATTTATCTCTGATCGGGGCTGGTGACGGAGCAATGCGTGAGGCGGGTGCAAGGACTGTTTGAGATGTCGCCGGGTGGGTTTATTTCCACGCATGTGACTGGAAGGAGATCCAGTGGCAGCTGGCCAGTGGCATGGGTGACGTTTCGTTGAAAGCTGGCACCACGAGAGAGCAGTGCAGCAGCTGTGCACAGCGCCCCCTGTCAGCGATCCTTGCTTGCACCATTTCCTTTCTACATCAAATCCGCCAATGTTCTTGAAATCGAAGCAGGCACACATTAAGTCGTAATTGTGGCAGGTGTATTAATTGCGACAACGTTACAGCGAGTATTCTATGAAACAGCCGGATGCACAATGGGAGGATTCTATGATACGACCGCGTAAAATAAATACATAAATAAATAGCTACATCATAGCTCGTTGCCGCGCGGAGCGCCCTCTCTACTCTATTCCATCTAAGCGGGGCACGAGATCACTGTTCTGAAATGAAAAGCTGACTTTAAATATGCCACGATAATGTGGTCGTAGATGCAATCACTGGTTGCATCAGGGTTTTTGCCAGGGACAGTACCTAAGGCACAGCGTCAGTGGCTGGATGAGGCACACGGAATACAAACAGAAACGTAGTCGTAGAGGAAAGTACGGTGTCTTTGCACTGTGACCAACATATCCCGGGTGAGGTCAATTGACACATAAGCAAGGCGCTCCTTTTCCAACCAGTTGACATGACAGTGGAAGGGACTGGAAAAGCTCCAGAAATGCCCGGACCGCGGTGACCGCGGCGTATCATCTGCTAAGGGACACGGTGGGGGAGCTCACGGAACTAGTCTCTTCCTGATCCCCTAGCGCCTCTTGGTGAGGGACACGGGTGAGGGAGCCCACCCGCTCATCCTCGTCCTGGGACCCCCGGTGATCCCCCTGTGAGGGACAACGGTGACCGCACGTGACGCGCTCTGTTGAAACCCACCCGCGCGTTCCATGGGCCGCTAGCCGCTTCCGGCCCGCCCGCCGCCTTGGTTCGCCCGACGGCTGCCACACAAAACGGACGTAAGTCGCCGACGCCGCGGGCGAGGCGACCACGCTGCCCGCCAACAGGGGTTACCCCCCACCCTGTCGGACACATCGTAACCACTGAAACTGCTAACTGCTGACGACCCAAGTCAACAAGCTAGCTCTTCCAACCAAACTAAACAACAACTTGTGGCACAAATACATCCGGAGCAGAGACGAGAGAGCTACATAGAAGGGGAAAGAGAGCTACATAGAAGGGTAAACTGAGGTCTTCTCTGATCCGAGTTTGGCTGGCGGACTCGGGGTGTGACTACCCGGCAAACACCACCCGGGACCTTGACGCGGTTGGACGCCCGTCCCGTCACTCGCGGACTCACGGTCCAACTCGTCCGGGCAAACCGAGGACGGGTTCTCGGGAGTCGCACGGATTGCGTCAGCGGGGAGCGGACGAGTAGGAGAGGATTGTGGGGTGGTGATGTAGATGTTAAATACCCGTCATTGTTGGTTTAACCAGCCACGAGGTGAAAACACGGGATACTGTGTTAATCACCTAGCTTTTTTGGATGCCCAAGGTGCTTGTGCATCGGATGACGATACAAATCACGGTTTCTAGGAGGCAAAAAGAGCTCAAGAGGAATCGGGCGCGGGGTACAAAGCGCATATTCATAAAAGCTTTGAGCTTTGAGCTCAGAAATTGTTCAATGGGCAATATCCCCAGGGCATGGTAGGATTATTGCCGTGCGTATGTTTATGTAGCTAAGAATAAACATAGCTGAGCTCCACTGACAGCCGTGTGTCATCGATTATGTTACGGTATTCCTTGTCCGAAAATATTTCATTTATTAATTTGTTTGGACATGCCTCACCCCTTCTCACCCTTCTCTCTCCTCCGGTCTCGCACCATTTCGTCTTCCTGAGCTATGCTCTCGTATACATTACTGCACTACGTCACTAGGTTCTGATGACCCTTTGAACACCCCTCCAGGAGCTCCTTCTCTCGAGCTAACCCCCACCCACACCCTTTCACGTCAGCTTTTCCACCGTCCCACGCGCAGGTCGCGGCCGGCTTTTCCTGAGAAAATCGGCGTCTACGCCTCTTGTGCGAGTCACCCTTTTAGGCTGCGCGCGGAACATATAAATCAGAGCGACAATTGTAAGTCAGCCCCATTAGACGCCGCGAGTAAGCAGCAGCTGCCGGTCCGGTTTGACGTTTGTCCGACCCCGAGTCATTCCGCGTCGAGCTGCGTCACTCCCTGGGGTACGTCTTCTAGACCCGCGCTGAGACGGGGCCCGCCGCGGCCCGAAGCGCGAAAGAGGCATGACTTGACCAGATCGCAAAAACGGGTTGAGGCGTACAAAGCGGGCGTCAAGCAGGAGGGGCGGGCAGTCAGGTGAGTCATGGGAGGGAGACAGGGCGGCCGAACTCCAACAAAAGCCGACGTAGATCGGTCCGAAGCCAGCTGGTCAGAACCGGGTGAAAAATCGACAGAGGAAGAGACCAGGACGGCTCGACGGACAAATGACTTGATGGCGCGGAAGGGGTTGGGGTCTGTGAAGCGTCAACTAAACGCCGTACTTGTCCAAAGATGTTGGTGTGATGACGAGAGAGCCAAGCAAGGAGGATGATATTTCACCCAATCAAAAATGTCTAGCTATAAAAACCACACCAGTTTCAAATCGTTATGGTGGAGTTCCCGTGGGCGTAAACATAGAGGGACGGACATATTAACAAAACAGCGGCGAGAAAGGATCGACAGGACTGAGAAAGGATCCGTAGGTGGAATGGGGAATCTGTAAAGTGCATGGATTCGGCTTGAAAGGCACAATTTCCGGAATAATCTAAATAATAAAATAAATAAAATCGGGTACATGCGATTTCGACCTACCACAGCACGGCCAGCGCTTTTGTCGAACAAAGGCTGGCAAGAATCACTCTCGGGTCGACATTTTCTCCAGCGTAGCACGCCACTCATATGCCAAGAAATCAACCCGGGACGACGCAGGGGAGTCCGCCGATAACTCCGTGAATCAGCCTGGTGATGGGAAAATCCGCAAACTCCGCCGCGCCGTCCCGCGGCTTGTGTAATGACACCACCCAGCGGAGAGGCCGGACATCAACCAGAGCGACCCACGGAAACCAGCAAGGAAGTGCGTTTCCATAAGCAGCCGGGGATCTCATTACAAAAAAGTCGTCTGCGTTCGGAGTAACGCGCAGGCGACAGAGGAAGAGGTGTCCGAAGCGGATGCCAACTCGCTCGGATAAAGAAAACTCCCGCGTGCGAGCGAGAGGATTTCCCGGTTCGAGATATGATTACGTAATGTGCTCAGTTTGTCCGCTAGTCCTGGGGACGCCACTGAGGTGACGATGGTCGTGGTACGGGAAACTGGGTGACGCCACTGGAGGTGACGATGTCGTTGGGACGGGGACACTGGACGCCACTGGAGGTGACGAGTCGTGGTACGGGGAAACTGGGGACGCCCACTGGAGGTGACGA
>JAXIVJ010012683.1:0-22500 GCA_036785665.1 Chirona hameri | reverse complement strand
CGCGTTCCGCGGAGGCGAACGCGCCGCGAGGAGCGAGCCGTACGCCGGCTATAGCGAGAAACGCCCGAGCGAAGGAAAATGGCCAGGCTGTTAGCGGTATGTGTGAGTCATCGTAGTGCTGCTGAGGACAGCGGCGCTGGGAGCTGCCACGCTTATGCGGCTGCAGCTGCCGTAGCTACCGCCCTCTGCAAACCGGTATCGTGCTAAATGTGCAGCTCTATTTCTGCTCCCTTTGCAGCGCTTCCGCCGTTGTGCCGCTGCATTCGTCTGGTGCTCGAATGCCACTCGGATGTCGGGTTACTGTACATCGGGCCATACAACGGACACGGGCTCCTCTACACCGGGCTCACAACGGTCACCGTATCGTAGCATGGTCCGTGCAGCCTACTATGTGGACCGCGGCACCCCTCCGGCACCGCTTCGGCGGCGGGCGACAGCTGGCCTCGGCTCCGCCGGCGGGCAGAGCGGCGGAGGCGCGGCGGCAGAGCGGCGGAGCGACGCACAGTTCACGCACACGCATAGCGCTCTCTGCGTGACCTAAATTCTGTCCATTAACTCTGTGCGTGGCGAGGACTTCGCCCCGTCTCTGAGCGCTGCGAGGCCGCCCGGACGGCGTGGTGTTCCGCGGCTCATGCGCCAGGGCCCCGACACCAGGCCCCGAGGCATGGGAGGGCTGTCCGCCGCGGCCGCGGGGCCCGATGAAAGGGGAAGTGGCCCGTTTGCACGGAGAAACCCAGCCGAGAGGAAACGCGACCGCAGGACGAGAGAGTGATGGCGGAGTTATCTGCAGACGAGTGTTGTGAACGGTGAACAAACAGCATTCGTCAGCACGGGGTAAATAGAGTGAAGAAAGGGTTGAAGACAGAAAATTATGAAATTAAGTGTGTGGTCAATGAGAAATGAGGTTGAATGCCGAAGTATAAGAGAGCTGCCAGCATTTTCAGAGGTAATTGAGAAAAAGCAGATGGTGGTACTATTGGAAAACGTTCGATCAAATTCATAGAATGGATGGAGAAATGGAGGGTACGATCGACAGCACTGACAAAATATATTACACAACGCGTGTTGACTAAAGCCGGCCACTTGATAGAGCTCACTTCATCCTAAGTATGGCAACTAGTGATGTCATTTTCAGAAAATTCCTGAAACTTGACCAAACCGATACCAATTTCATTGTAGCTATGCTGACCGAAAACCAAACCGATTTTTCCCAACCCGAAAATGACCGATTTTTGACCGACTTTCAATATTGGTGTAAGAGGTTGGCAAGCGTAACTTTGCATATGCAGGTGCATTTTTTAGGGAAAGAAATACTTTAATAATAGTATTGATGATCAGAATCAAATTAATTCCCTGACATTCTTATTTCCCAGCTGGAGACCTGCAGAACAACATGCCGAACTTCCTGCAAAAAAAGGTGGCCGGTCTGATGCATATCGATATCGCTGACTTGCTGACCGAAAAATACTTAAAACTTGTTCTGAAATTCGTTTGTTTCTGAAAATTTTGGTACCGAATGACATCACTAATGGCAAAGCTACGTAATAATGTATCATGCATGTAAACTTCAAACTTGTCGGTTAGTGTTATTTGTTTTTGAACGAGTCGAGAACAGTTTAAGCATCAAGCAAGAACGATTGCAGGCGTTACACTCCAATTGATATCAAAATCATGAAATCACAAACATTGCATTTCATGTTGAATAAAAAGATATGCATTTGTGAGCCCAAAATAAATGTTCAGTTATATTAAGTGATACGCTATTTTATGTTCGCAATCATTCGTAGATAAACGTCTGTCCAGACTTGCATGCTTCACAAATTTGTGAAGCCTGATTATAAGCTTCATGATTTTAGCATTATAACAGTTAATGATAAATTATTATGGAGCGTAAACAATCGTACTTTCTCGGCATATATTTGAGGATTGATTGCGTTTTGTAACCAATGCGATATTTTAAGTAAAACGTTGACAATGCGCATCTGCAATGATCTAAAATACATGGCAGACAGGTTTACTAATTGCATGATCTTAAAGCACTGCTTTGGTGAGCAGAATTTAAATAGCAATTAATACAACCGCTAGGAATAGCGTTTGCTGCTCATATTCTTGAACGTCAAAAATGTACTCCATAACTAAACACATCAGCCGCGGGGAACCTTCAGTGGTAGAAGAGTCTGTTATTTGCCATTGAAGAGCCCTAGTGATACAATATTTGGTGATTTCGTGTATTCTTAACTTTCAACAATATATTGGGGAGCGAAAGGCCCTTAGCAGCCTTACCATTTCTTAAAACTTGATATGGCATCTCACCATTAACATTTTAATCACTTTTAAACAGATTTCTACTGAGAGCGAATCCAATGCGGCAAAGTAAGTGCATGTCAAATGATGTTGTGGGTCGCCTCATTCCTGAAATGACGTCACTATCGAAGCATGCCAAGAGAATAAATAGGTTATCAACATGCAACATTGCAGCAAATCACCGGCCATTGCTTTAACACGAAACGTTACATGCTAGAGAACACGCATTAAATAGGTTTTAGAGTGTATACGAAGGTCATACGCTTTTGGTATCTACAGCCACAATTACCTAAAGGATGCGCACCTTTTGCAGTGGTAACATATACCTACATGTTTTAGAATCATAACCTTTCCGCGCCATTGCATGCTTAAACGAGGTTCAAGTGAAAGAGACATCGGGATTTTCCTTGCCGCGTGCAACTGCAATTCGTTATATTGCTAAAGTAAAACGATATACACTTCCTAATGGGATGCACATTAGCACAACATTTTGAAAAGAACGTGGTTTTAGCGAGTGTAAAGGCAAAAATAAAAATAAACTATAACGCAGATTTACGGAAAAGGATAACCGATTTGAACATGTTTATTTTCTGCCAATTACTGCACAAGATATAAAACGGAATGCTGACGAGCAAAATGAACCAACTTCATTGTTTCCCTCTTAACCTTTGGAAGGGAATGTTAGGATCAGGTTCAACCACCATCGCACACTTACAATTTGTATGTTTGGCTGCACACGATCACGTAAATGTATGCAGTCACAGAAACAATACAATAAAGTAATGGTGAGAATTTACGACCTAAGTCAGCCATGATGAGGACCATAACGGCAAGACGAAGGGCATTCAGCGGTGGTTAGTTGCGGGACGACCATTACATCCGCCTGTTCAGCACTATTTGTGTATGAATGGAGCAGTAAGTAAAAAGCGAGAGATCTCCCGAACGCTGACGAGACTGCTGACGAGACACACGCCTACACATACAGCGAAAATATGGCAACTATGTAGACCAGTTGTAAGGCTGGGAGGTTTGGAATGCATCAGTGCAGTGGCAGGTACAATACCAACGGGCAACGGAGATGTGTGAGACCCTGGCAGGGGCGGCGGAAGAGGGGGGAGCAGCTGCCCCCCCCCCCCCCCCTTCCCCCACTCAAGAAGATGGGGGGGGGGGGCAAACATATGGTCCCCCCAGAAGTTTGTAAGATGGTTCTCCGGAAAGATCGATATTTTGTTTTTTTGGCTGCGAAAATTGTCCGAGGGGCTTGAACGTGTCCTCGATCAGCCTGAGGGGCTCTTTGTCGGTCCTCGGTCGACCTATACAATCCACCGCCACTGCTGACCCCCCGCAACACTATCTCCATCATTACATGCAGAGAGGAGCACGGCCAATCCCATATAGTGTCGCTGCAAAACAGTTCGATAAACATTTATAGGGAGTTGTGGACTCGTACCGAGAGCCACTACGGATCAAAGGGCAGCCACGAATCTCGCAGTCGCACTGAATCAGGGAGCTGGCATGCATGGCTGTCGCGGAATGAATCAGAATCACGCCGTGCTCTGGCACGAGGGCAGCATCTCACTGGTGATTCAGGAGTTCTGCTCTCACTGGTGACTCAGGAGTTCTGCTTTATTTTAACTAGTCGGAAAGTGTTGAATCTTGAACACATCAGCCTCATTCGACCACCAATCATGAGATAAATTACAAATGATTATCAATACAAGTTCAGTGGTATGCCTGGAGCGCAGATATCTGGTTCGTGGTATAGCGGAGCATGCTCCTAACCAGCCCGACAACTCAGTCAACCCCACTCCCACCCACCCACCCACACGGCACCCACCCTGTAACCACCGTTCACCACCCTGCTTCAACCCGCTCTCACTGATCCAGCTCCACAGCTCTCAGAGTCCAACCGTCCCAGTCACACCGCCTCTCCACACTCACACACTCAGCAAGCTCCACAGGTCTCAGAGTCCAACCGTCCCAGTCACACCGCCTCTCCACACTCGTACACTCAGCAAGCTCCCAGTCACACCGCCTCTCCACACTCGTACACTCAGCAAGCTCCACAGCTCTCAGAGTCCAACCGTCCCAGTCACACCGCCTCTCCACACTCGTACACTCAGCAAGCTCCCAGTCACACCGCCTCTCCACACTCGTACACTCAGCAAGCTCGAGCCGACGGCCGGGCTCCGGCGGCGGCGTACCGGCGCAGCGTACGTACTCACATACTGAATGACGGCCGCGTGCCGTGCTCGGCAGGCTCGTATGTAGCGGCGCGGCGGCGCGGCGGCGCTCCGGCGCGGCCACCGGCGGACGCGGCGCCTTCCCAACTGATTGGGCGTGTGTGGCGGGTGGCGCTGCGCCGCCGCCGCCGCCGCCGCCGCCGCCGCCGCCGCCGCTGAGCGCAGCCAGGGGGCAGGGGCGGCGGCGGCGGCGCCGGAGAGGGCACGGGTCGGGTCATCGTGTGGGCCACGGGTTGTGGTGGGGTGGGATAGGGTGGTGACCGGGTTAGGGTGGTGTTTAGGTGGGGGCGAAGGGATGTTAGGAGTGAGATGCAAGTTGTCGCTGCACGGTGGGGTACGGCGCAATGTTTGCCGGAACTCGGAAGAGAGATATGAGATAAATCGGCGGGTGTGCACCACTTCGGAATTCTCGTCCACAACCAGTGCAGGAGTCCATTGACGACTATGTTCTGTAGTAGCGTGGCACTACGGCCCTACGTCACCAGCACGGAAGTCCGGCCCGACGATACACGGCCGGCCGTGCTGTGTTTACCACCACTGCCGGGAGGCGGCGCTGCCTGTCAGGGCTCCGCGTTACGGCGTGAGAGACCCCCCCCCCCCCCCCCCCACACACACACCAACCCCACCCCCTCCCACTCTACTCCACCCCCGCTCCGCACAGAGCCGAGTTGGAGCGGCTCGAACTGATAGGGCGCGATAGGGCTGAGATACTTCACTGAAATGGCCCCTATCAGCATGGCGAGCGATGCGATGCGGACATTTTACCATCGGTCAGAACTCAGAGAGTTGAGTCCGCTATATAGTCACTCGAACAAACACTGTGTAACGAATGAACCGCGTGCAGCCAAAGCATGTCGGAGAAACCATGAATGTAGCAATCGTGTGACGCTTAACTTAACTCTACAAAATATGACAGGATGCCAAAACACTGAATATATGATGATAATTGAGCTTGAAGGAAATCTTAACGAAACCGTCGTGATCTTCGAGTTTCTTGCTCTTATCTTTGCATTCATTAGTAATGCTTACTTCTAGGGTAACTTCATGCAAGGCAAGTCGTAATGCGCAATGTATGCTAATTGCTAAGGCGAAGAAAGTCAAAGGCATTGTTGATTGCCTTTTGGCAGATACATATCAACTCTGTTTTTTGTCTTCTGGTTCTTGCTGTTCCGTTTACGAAAACTTATGACAATACAAAATAATGATGCTTAAATCATACGAAAACTGTACCTGTTCTCACTAAATATGTATGCATGACACCTCACAGGCAAAGCGAACCTGACGATACATACATACCTTTCACCTCAATATATGATATATATATATATATATATATATATATATATATATATATATATATATATATATATATATATATATATATATATATATATATATATATATATATATATATATAGATATAGATATAGATATAGATATAGATATAGATATAGATATAGATATAGATATAGATATAGATATAGATATAGATATAGATATAGATATAGATATAGATATAGATATAGATATAGATATAGATATATATATATATATATATATATCACAACACACAACATCTTCAACACACGAGCCAACGGGGAAATCGGTGTTTTGGGGATGACCCCATGAAGATCCTACTGGGAAAATGTTGGCCTGTCTTGCCTTTATGGATTGGTAGAGATGTGCTGATTCCAAAACCAGGTCAGTTTGGTCATATAGTCCCAGTCATAAAGTCTTGGTCATATAGCCTTAGTACAGTCATACAGCTACAAAATCAATGACGTATGATCTGCCTAACCTTTTGTTATAGTGACCTTGAATTTTGTTTCTGATTCTCACAAGATCGTTGCGGAGATGAATTCGAAGTCAACACACGTGCTTATCCCAGACGGCATTTATTTTTGTTTATTTATGGATGGTGATATAAAAATAATAATATATAATACCTCCCGGGGCCGGGAAAAAGTTTGTTTAGGTCCGAGGTCAGCCTGACAAATTTTTGCACGAGCCCGTAGGGCGAGTGCAAAAATCTGCAGGATGACCGAGGACTTAAACAAACTTCCGGCGCAAGGGAGGTATTTATTTTACCATATGCCGTTTATGTACTGTGTTCTTTTACAGATTGGATCTATTGAACCTCAAGAATTTAATCAGCCTATTAGGTACGCACTGCGACATTCGTATATAAAGGCCTTTTTCTCTGCATTTGGGTTTCCGAATGTCCAATAATCAAGACCTCCAAGAAAAGAGAAACAATAAGAGAGAAGAAGAAAGCTAATAGAATCCAGTCGCGATTCAGATACTCTACTGGGATGAAAAATAATGGAGCAACGGATCAAACTACTTCAACAACACTGCAAAGAACAGAACCGTGTTAATCTTCAGGAGTGGTGCAAAACGACACTCACCTTACTCATGTGCCCTTCTATCGATTGCAGCAAGAAAGGATAATAGCGGGCACTATGAAGCGATCGCCTTTCATTGCATGCTTTCAGTCGCCAACCACTTCCAAAAGAATCACAAACTGTGCCCATAATCAAATCAGTAGACAATTATGATTACGCAGTGCTATGAATTAAGAACAGTATGGCACATAATTACGATAAACAGAGTGGAATGCATATTTTCCATGCCATTTCGTCAAAAAGCAATACCGGATTTTGGTGAACACCGAAATTCGTTACCAAGTACTTCAGAGTACCGTACACGATTTCGTTTTGCCGTATGTTATTGGCGTCAGATATCCGAATAATATGCGCATCAATATGTATGTCAATATGTATCAAAGTATATGTATGTGTGTCGTATTTAATACAATAAATAGTTACGTATGTGACAGTGCAACAATGTTTTAAGGCGATTCACAGGGCTTATTCGACACATCCAGTAATCATAAATATAGCAAATATGTATGTGTGATTTTGGCACTTCCGCTCTGAATATTCTGTTAAATAATTGTCTGGGAAACTAAAAATGCCCCGGGCCAAATCGTTTCCCAGATACCTTCAACACTAGCCCCAGCGGGCCGAAAGTGATTCCCAAAAGCACGTGCTAATGTTGAAAGGGTATCTCGGCATATGGTAAAATAAAAATATTCCACGTAGCGTATACCATGTGTTAATTTACGACAAAACTATCAGTGTATACCTTTGCATAATCAGTGCAGTGAAACGGGAGTTATCCCTGAAACCAAACCAAGCAAGCATACATGCAAGCAAATACGGATTTCGGCCCAAGACTACGTTCGTTCGAACGCTTCGCGTTCTCACTCATTCCGTCTGAATAACACGCGCCGAGTCGCTTACTACTAATCAAGTGCGCCAGTTTTTGCCTACGTCTTGATATCAATCCGTATCAAAAGATTGTGGCAAGTTGTATTCTTCCTCTGGGCCAGCCATCATACCAACAGCACACAGACACGCGTGTTATGCTAAAAACGGTAAAAACGGTGTAAGACATTTCACCAATCATCATCAATTATTACCAAATTGCGCCTGAGCTCAATTAGGGTCAAGTTTGTATCAGTGTATGGTGCTTCCATTGCTGATCCTGATGCCGAGTCACTAAAATCAACTTGCAATAAGTTTGCTATATTTGTGAAAACTGACATCCATAATATAAAAATATGTTCATCTTCGGCAAACAAATATTTGGCATGCCCGTCGATGTGCTTATTCCCTCAGTTCCGTAAAAGTTTACAGCCAACAATGACCTCTATGTCACCCGTTACACCGTTATATACTCCGTTCAAACTGGGAGTAATATCTCTTAGCAGCATTCAGCATTATGGTGGTGGCATATTCACAGCCTGCTTTATCGTCAGTTCCGATTCAAGGTCGAAGTCGGCAGTAATTCCCAGTGGAGCAGATGTTCCGCCTATTCAGACGACGTTCTCCATAACCCTCTCCATTCCGCAACTCTTTTATACCCAAAACGCAGAAATCCGTGAAATCCCAGGGGTCCGAACCACGTTTACAGATTTTGAATAACGCGCCGCACCGATTCGCAGCGTGGCTCTCCGACGCCGGCCCGAGCAACGTCCAAAGTCGTGCCGCCGTCCGCCGCGGCGAATCGGCGCGCCTTTGACTGCTGTTCGTATTCACAGTATGTTAAACGAAATGCCTAAATTTGACCCCAAAAGGCAGGCTATGCAAAGGCGGCGCGGCCATAAACGGGGTGGCGCCGGGGAGCGGAGACGCTCCTGAGGCAGGGGACAGCTGTAGCAGCCGGGGGCAGGTGATCCCGACACCCCTTCCTTCCGTCGAAATGGGACACCCTTCCCTGCTCAGCTGACAGCTCGATAGCCAGCGACACTCACCGTGAAAAGACCATGACAAACTCGAGTTCTTAATCTTATGCTGGTGCTGTATGTGTGACCTGTGCACAGCTTGACAACATAGTTAATAGGACTTAACTGCTCTTTGTTTAAACTTATTTATTGTTCTTGGTGATGAATTATATCTTTGTAAAGCATTTACTACGCCGCTCCTCACGAAGAGGTGGCCAGAGGCCTGAGGCCTGTTCGGCATCTAATAATATTATTAGCTTAGATGATGTTACATCTTCGGTGATGTCATGGCACTTTTGATGACGTCATAGATGGGCAGAATATTCTTAGGACAATTGCATTTGTAATGAAGAAGTGGCCTTTATACAAAATCGCAGCAGCCTTTCTATAAGCTTTCTGTTTTATGTATTTAGCCTTCTAGTAATCTCGTTATGAAACACGTGGTTTTGAATTGTTTATAATAATGTATTTATACCTACATTGTGATGGAGATGCAAGGTGAGTGAAGATGGATTCCTCAGTTCTTTGATTTAATCAATAATGCTTTCATGGAAGACCAAGAAAGTAGCGACGATGAAGTTGTCATGAATCACGTCAACGAAGACCGTGATCATCAGCCGATGAGGTGAGCTGCTTCTTCTTCATCTTCTCAAAATCCACCAGTTCCCGAGATATGTGTCTGCTTTTTTTTGTCGCCAGCGCCAATATCGTCTAATGTTCAGGCGTCACAGGTGTGCAGGCGTCACACCGGGATTACAAGTAAGCTACAATAACGAAAACAGAAAACAGAAAGCATATGGAAAGGCTGCTGCGATTTTTGTATAGGCCACTTCTTCATTGCAATTGTCCTAAGAATATTCTGCTAATCTATGACGTCATCCAAAGTGCCATGACGTCACCGAAGATGTGACGTCACCTAAGCTAAGAATATTATTAGATGCCGAACAGGCCTCAGGAGTGCCAAATTATTATTATATCTAACCGACGCTCAAAGCGATAAATGAACATCAGAGGGGAAAAAGAACACGTGGCACTCCCAGCAACGAAATAGGAAGTGAATACACGAAAAACATCGAAAAGTGTAGAGTAATGTTCGGCATGGTTAAGTGAGTTAAAACAAGGAAGAAAGCGGTCACAGCTGAGGCCAACTAATAATAGCTGACAGCTCCATCTCCGAGAGCCAGTCAGCTATACTTTCCAACATTCATTCATCCAGTATTTAGCAACGATAACTATCATTCTGTTCGAAAGGCTTGAATGGTTGTATCTTGTGCAGCATCAAATGCTGGCTTCAAGGAAAACTAACCAAGCTAGCAAGGCTTGCTGCTGAAGTGCTCAGTGACCGCCTGGAGCCAGAGTCGTTGATCGGGTGGATGTAATGCAGTTACATTCCGTCCAATGTCCTTGCAGGTACATTTGTTCGCATTGTAGTTGTACTTTGTCCGTGGGCGTCGCCAACACTGGGAACACTACGGACATTATGCCTGGCAATTTTCAACCATTCCTCATGTAGTTCCATGTTACACGTACACTTAGATTTGTCCCTACTAAAAACCGTGGCTATGCCATTGACTATGAGCTTGTAGACCGACCATTCATGTATTTGGTGTGCAACTAGTTACAAACTTACTAGGGTACTGGTTATGATTGATAAATTGTTGCACCCTGATGAATATGACAATGGATAAGCAATGTTACTCATATATCACATTGATTATTTTATTATTAGCATTTAACTGTGTCTGATTAAATATAGCAGGGAAATGGGTTTACTTCATATAGGAAACTTGGTCTAGTAGGTCTGTCAACCAAGTATTCGACCTTATATGTTTTGAGTTTTATACTTCGACAAAGTTGGGTTTCCAAATGTCAGGTCATTTCAGCCCGTTGGCATAATGTTATTCAATGTCATACACAATCAAGCCTGTTGATATCATTTTATAAATTATATTATTATCTTCTTCAATGATTCGAGTTCGAAATGTATTACTTTGAGACTCACAGCAGATGATACACGAATTGTCTGTGCATGATAATGAGTATTTTCAAATTCACTAGTTCGTGGATTTTGAGTGTTTAATGTTTTTAGTCATTTGGATTGACATTTCTTGGGGAGGATGCATTCCATGTTATTCTAATTGATCCCTTTTGTAAAATAGTGACCTTGATTAGCACAGTTCGAGGTAGATATATGTGAAACAGCAAATGTTAATGCTTACTCGAATGAACATAGCCATCATACCAATTTGTTTAGTGACACCTGAGGTAGTCTTCCAAAAAGTGATTAGTACATGAAACTCAAATATTTTACTGAAAATAGCAAATAATGTACAGATACACCATTATTTTAATTGCATTATGAAAATAGAAACAAAAACCAGAGTGGAAGTAATATAGCAAGTTAACCAAGGGAAAAGACGCGTGTTGTCTTCATGATAATGATTGATAGAGTTTATTAATAATGCAATGAGTGATGCTAAATTACATTTTGCATTAGTGCACTGCGTGCGCTTGTGTAGTTGCAATTATACATTGCATTGTACATTAGTGCACTGCTTGCACTTGTGAAGTTGTATGTGAAGCATGTGTTTCGCACAAAGATTGTGTCCTTTGGTCTATAAATTGTATCACCCCCACAACAATAATTTTGTCTGGGGTATTATGAACGCATTTACAGAAAGTGGTAAACATCAAGTAAGAACACAACATACAGCGAAAGGCGAACATGTTAGGGTAAACATGACTATAGTCATGCCATATAACAGCGAACGAAAAAGGATCATGTACTGTTCCACACAAAAAAACAAGCACAACAAATAGTCACACTCATCTTCAACAATATCACTTCCGTAAAGCGTTAATGTGCCTTGTTTTCGTGTATGGGTGTGTCTCTTCCGTCAAACATACCTTATGTTAAGTACCTTATTGTGTTAATAACATTTAGAACTGCATTCGTCAATCTTTGTCACCTGAATCACCTGTTTTGTCTTTAAAATGGAGATAATTTTTGTCATGAGGTATTCAATTTTTTATTTTTACTTTACACTTTCTGGCACCGAAACCAAATCCTTTAAGGTCTGGGACTCATAAAATATATACAGGAGTAAAAATAGTCCATTAACCCTATTCCTGTCCGGCATTTTTTAACGCTAAATCTGTCCGGGGGAGGGCGGTCCCCCCCCCCCTGAGATCTCGGGCTCCTATGAGAGGTAAAACAACGAAATTTGGTGAGTAGGAAGGACCCTCAGGGAACTCTCTTTTGTGTAGTTTGTATGACCTTGGGTCAATATCTTCAAGGTCAAACGAAGTCAAATGTACCGAAATTTACATGATTTGTTTTGTGAATAGCGTTTTATCTATGAATGATAGAACAATAATGTTGCCACCATCATTTTTCTCTCGTCACGACACATCGAGATATATCAAGTTTAACCAGGTAAGATAAATTTGAAAATGTCACCTTAGGTCAATGTCAAGGTCAATGTCAAGGTGGCCAAAGTAGGTCATGTTGCATATTAGAAGACGTGTATTGACGAAACAAACACATTGGTACCAGTTTCAGCTCTATCTATATCATGTCAAGAGTTATTGCCAAACATGTTCGTAACCGCGGATGACCTTGAGGTGACTGCGGAAATGGTGACTGGGCACTCTTTCCGGGTCAGCGCTACTTTACCATTCATTCCATCAAAAACAATTCGCAGTGACAAGCATTCCACTTGTCGTTGCGTTTCGTAGTTATTGAGATATTAGCGGAAGCGGAAATCAACCCTTCGTGGTTAGCACGAACTTCCGGCAGTTTTCGGGTTATAACTTTATCAGTTATCAAGATATTGACTTTTTTGTGTACAGTCGGTCTCATAATAACCTTCCCTAACCATGTTTCTAAAACTCGTCTAATTTCACTTCTGTGTACATGAAGGACTGATTTAAGGGAACATGTGGTACCTACCTAGGTAGGTATAACAGCGAACGAAAAAGGATCATGTACTGTTCCACAAAAAAAACGAGCACAAAAAATAGTCACACTCATCTTCAACAATATCACTTCCGTAAAGCGTTAATGTGCCTTGTTTTCGTATATGGGTGCGTCTCTTCCGTCAAACATACCTTATGTTAAGTACCTTATTGTGTTAATAACATTTAGAGCATTTATGTTCCCTTAAATCAGTCCTTCATGTACACAAAAGTGAAATTAGATGAGTTTTAGAAACATGGTAAGGGAAGATCATTATGAGACCGGCTGTACATATACTGGTATAATATCTCGGAGAAGCGTCAGGGATTTTCCGATTTTGTGAAAAATTGAAATTTTATATACATGTAAAGAAAAAAAATGGAATTTGTCAAAATTGCGAAATTTTAAAAATCAACATTTTTAACATTCGAGATAGCCATCTGAAAGCCCTTGGATTGTTTACTAGTACCTATTTTTGCTTGCATTTTTCAGAAAAAATAAAACCTCCACGAGTGTTTAACCGTGCAAACCTTAGGTATCAAAAACGCCCGAACATGCCTCCCAAAAAGTGCTCCTGGAGCCGCTTATGAGGTAGCTTTTTTATTTAGAAAAAAAAGCACACCATCCGATGCGCAATGCAACATTAGGAAAAGTCAGAAAGTTTTAATACCTTAGCTTCAATAATGAATGTGCAGCACACGAAAAACCTCCAAGGGGGGCCATTCGCCCCCCCCCCCCCTCCCCCGGACAGGAATAGGGTTAAAGGGAATGTTTCACCTTTCTGAAAGTTGTCAAATATACGCTGGTTGTAGTCGAAAATATGAAGTAAGTGCTGCTGAAAACGATGGTGATATTTGTTTTCTCTCGAAAAGTCGCTTAACTTTATACAAATTAAGTTTTAAATTTGGGATGATGACGTCATTATTGAGCTATAGACCGCCGCTGATTGACTAACAAAGTGGGATTGGCTGACAAAGTGGTTGTCAGCCAATCAGCGGCGGCACTACCTAAACCCCATTTTGCAAATTATAAATTAAATTGCTTAAAAACGGCTAAGATTTGGGGAAAATGACCTTAGTATTTTCGACATTTCAATAACGGCCAAAGATATCTCAGTTCCCGAATATCTCAGTTCAAAACCAATACAAAAGTGGAACATTCCCTTTAAAGTGTTCGCTTGCACCTTACTTTGCTCACGACTCCGTTGAAAGAAACAAATTTGACAGTATAATCTGTGTTATTATTGTTGAATCTCGTCAATAAACAATGCAGGTCGCAGGGTGCTCAGAGGTGAATTTTGATAGGCATCGTGGACTTTTTGGGTCAAAATATTAATATGATAAATATGAATAAATATATAATATGAAAATATTGTTTTTACTGCGCTTCGACTAATGACTTTACTCAACATGTCTAAGGCGCAACAACATTTTGGGCTTGGAAAGTCCCATCAGGTCTGAACATTCATTGCCATTGTCATATACAACTGCTAGACGGTCCTCTTGCGAATATAAATGTAAAGGCATCCTTTCTAAATTAATTTCGCCTGTAACGGTAACGCAAGCAAAACTTGTATAGGGAAGGAACTGAGCGCCTTTTCGCAAATGTAAATGTAATACCATTCCTGCAATTTCTAGTTAGCCTGCAACGGTCACGCATGCAGAACTAAATATCGTATAACTAATATAAATATGCAAAATATCGGCAACGTATGCAAAATATTGAACGAAATATCTAATTTTCAGCACCGTAATCGGTGTTTTGCGATCATGATACTCAAGCACTTCTGAAAATGATACTAATTAAAAACAACACTGTATTGCTGGTATATAGGATGCGCACGTGCCCCTGTATTCGATAAAACACGGCTGCTGAGAGCGTCATTTTTTATCCTCGCGTAGAACGTCTGGGCGTGAACAGACCTCCATTGACGCCATTCAGGCCGCTCTCATGACTCCGGACTGTCTCCCACCTTTCATGACTCGGGAGTGCTTCCCACAGCTGGCATTGTCTCGTCGAGGGCGGTTCACTTGATATCGATACCATTACGATGATATTGTATTGGATAACTGGGTTATATTTGGTGTAGTTTTACTGTTCAACTTGTATTACTTTACTACGGTTTGTGTGAAGAATTTTGAGGAGAATGCCGAATCATCTCAGCAAGAGAATAATGGACAGAATCCGTCCCAATGCGGTGTTGTTTTAACCTGATCTAGTCTGAGCTGAGTTGAAATAATTAATGTGAGTGAAGTGAAACTTTCTGACAGGGCAAAGTGGTTTCGAAAGCCCAACGCAATTTGGTAGACACTGGCTTAAACACTTGAGAGGGATATTATGGTCTTGCAATGAATCCTGATATTGTCAGTACAATGTGTGCAGCACTCAATTTTCCGTTATAATCGGACATAAAACCATCGTATCGGCAGCTAAATTCGAAATAAACACGATGGCGCCCAATGTCAGTTGTCACCCACCTGGTATCGCCGTTCCCAGTACGTCTTGGCCTCCTTACACTTTTCTCTCCTCCAACACCAGAGCCCTGCCTGTCGTCACTGCCGCCTGAGACGAGCCCAGAGCTGTTATCAACTGCGTGTCAACCTTGCAGGCCTCCAATCTGCACTGCAACCACGCAGTCCGACACGTGTTGACCGCAGCGAGCCACTGCCTCGACAGCTCGCCTCGCGTCGAGCGCCTCCCCACCGCCGGCGCGCGCCGCGCCGCCCCCTTTCGGCTCGTCGTCGTTTTTGTAGTTTATGAAAAATGGCCGGGTTCGCACGGCACCGGCGGCGATTCAAAGTTAAATTTTGCATTTACATAGCGCGGCGTGGCACGGGGAGTGAATATTCAGCGGCCACAATGGCGGCCGAAACCCCTTCGTCGGCTGAATGCGATTACCGGGGTTCGGCCGGGCCCGGCAGCAAATTTGAGTTATTCAGAGCTGGGAGCTGGATGGTTTGGCAGCTGCGTCGGCAGATTTAAATGCGGAGTTTCGGGGCGCGCGCTGTGTGAGTAGAGGTGAAGCGAGCCTCAACACAGGTGTGAACGGTGCACGGGGGCTGGAAGCCTTCTACAGTGCTCAGGCCCCTCTGTGGAAGGATTCAGCCGGTAGGGAGGGATGGGGTTCGCCGACGGTTTGTGGGGAGAAATGTGTCAAACGGCTTCGGTTTGGGTTGGTGGACGCTGCTAGTTAGGTACGATTATTGTGCTCTATAAATTTACGACCTTCTATGTATACAACTTGTGCGTGATTGAAAAACGTCTGTGTGCAAAATACCGGCATTTATTTGATTTTTTAGTCCGCATTTAGCAGTTAGGTTTCATTTAAAGTGGCTTTGTTTTAAATCATCCTAGCCAAACATAGGGCAAAGTTAGGAGTAAGCCAGAGCGAGTTTATTGTTAGAACGAGCCATTGGAGCGAGCTTAATGCTAAAGGATGTGAATATTATCAAAGTAAGGGAACGTCACCAGGGGCGTAGGGAGGATTTCGCCCAGGGGGAAGGGGGGGGGCGAAATGTGATCAGAGGGGCCCTCGTAGCCAAGGAAGGGGGAGGGGCACATAATTTAAACCGTACAGAATGTTGTATGTTGTAAAACAACGACAAATAAGTTTTCGACAACGAAACAAAAGTTTTATTTTCTTTATTTTTGGGAGTCAAAAACTCAAAGATTCATAAAAATCCGAGATAATCATTTTGAATATAATGTCATTTCCTTCCTTTCGACATTTTGTATTTGCAATTTCCTTCAAAACTCGAATTTCTGCAATTTGTTCAAACATTTATTGTTTTTCCACCAAAAATGGCATGGCATGACATGATTAAAACGTTAATATCTCCCAAAGTACTCGACCATTTTCATTGAAATATTGTGATAAGACTTGTCATTCATGCATCATAATGTACTTAAAGATTGATGTCGATATCTATCTTTTTCAAGTTATTCAGAAAATCCGGGAGGGGTGGGGAGATTCTGCCCCATCCAGCGGGGTGTGGGATAATTAAAATAGTATCCTGAATCTTCTTCAATTCGAATTAAGAAAACAACACAGTACGTACATGCCGATTGTAGACATGTACGATGAAGTTACAAAATCTCTACAAAATAACGAAGTAACATTCTCATTATACCTTGATATACAGAACGCTTTCGATACAGTTCGTGAATCAGTGACGAAGATCAGTGACGTGACAATATCTTGACATAGTATTATTTGATACACCAATGACGATACAAAACATGCATTAAATACTTAGGAGTTCTTGTAGATGAAAATCGTAAATGGAACAGTCATATATATATATATATATATATATATATATATATATATATATATATATATATATATATATATATATATATATATATATATATATATATATATATATATATATATATATATATATATATATATATATATATATATATATATATATATATATATATATATATATATATATATAAATATATATATATATATATATATATATATATAATATATATATATATATATATATATATATAATAATATATATGTATATATATATATCATATATATATATATATATAGTATATATACTATATAATAAATATATATATATATATATATATATACTATATATATAGATATAGAGATAGAGAGATAGAGAGATAGAGAGATAGAGAGATAGAGAGATAGAGAGTAGAGAGATAGAGAGATAGAGAGATAGAGAGATAAGAGATAGAGAGATAGAGAGATAGAGAGATAGAGAGTAGAGAGATAGAGAGATAGAGAGATAGAGAGATAGAGAGATGAGAGTAGAGGTAGAGAGCTAGAGAGCTAGAGAGCTAGAGAGCTAGAGAGCTAGAGAGCTAGAGAGCTAGAGAGCTAGAGAGCTAGAGAGCTAGAGAGCTAGAGAGCTAGAGAGCTAGAGAGCTAGAGTAGAGCTAGAGAGCTAGAGAGCTAGAGAGCTAGAGAGCTAGAGAGCTAGAGAGCTAGAGAGCTAGAGAGCTAGAGAGCTAGAGAGTAGAGAGCTAGAGAGCTAGAGAGCTAGAGAGCTAGAGAGCTAGAGAGCTAGGAGAGCCTAGAGAGCTAAGAGGAGCTAGAGAGCTAGAGAGCTAGAGAGCTAGAGAGCTAGAGAGCTTAGAGAGCTAGAGAGCTAGAGAGCTAGAGAGCTAGAGAGCTAGAGAGCTAGAGAGCTAGAGAGCTAGAGAGCTAGAGAGCTAGAGAGCTAGAGAGCTAGAGAGCTAGAGAGCTAGAGAGCTAGAGAGCTAGAGAGCTAGAGAGCTAGAGAGCTAGAGAGCTAGGGAGCTAGAGAGCTAGAGAGCTAGAGAGCTAGAGAGCTAGAGAGCTAGAGAGCTAGAGAGCTAGAGAGCTAGAGAGCTAGAGAGCTAGAGAGCTAGAGAGCTAGAAGAGCTAGAGAGCTAGAGAGCTAGAGAGCTAGAGAGCTAGAGAGCTAGAGAGCTAGAGAGCTAGAGAGCTAGAGAGCTAGAGAGCTAGAGAGCTAGAGAGCTAGAGAGCTAGAGAGCTAGAGAGCTAGAGAGCTAGAGAGCTAGAGAGCTAGAGAGCTAGAGAGCTAGAGAGCTAGAGAGCTAGAGAGCTAGAGAGCTAGAGAGCTAGAGAGCTAGAGAGCTAGAGAGCTAGAGAGCTAGAGAGCTAGAGAGCTAGAGAGCTAGAGAGCTAGAGAGCTAGAGAGCTAGAGAGCTAGAGAGCTAGAGAGCTAGAGAGCTAGAGAGCTAGAGAGGCTAGAGAGCTAGAGAGCTAGAGAGCTAGAGAGCTAGAGAGCTAGAGAGCTAGAAGAGCTAGAGAGCTAGAGAGCCTAGAGAGCTAGAGAGCTAGAGAGCTAGAGAGCTAGAGAGCTAGAGAGCTAGAGAGCTAGAGAGATAGAGAGCTAGAGAGCTAGAGAGCTAGAGAGCTAGAGAGCTAGAGAGATAGAGAGGAGTAGAGAGCTAGAGAGATAGAGAGATAGAGAGAATAGAGAGCATAGAGAGATAGAGGAGATAGAGAGATAGAGAGATAGAGAGATAGAGAGATAGAGAGATAGAGAGATAGAGAGATAGAGAGATAGAGAGATAGAGAGATAGAGAGATAGAGGATAGAGAGATAGAGAGATAGAGAGATAGAGAGATAGAGAGATAGAGAGATAGAGAGATAGAGAGATAGAGAGATAGAGAGATAGAGATAGAGGATAGAGAGATAGAGAGATAGAGAGAGATAGAGAGATAGAGAGATAGAGAGATAGAGAGATAGAGAGATAGAGAGTAGAAGATAGAGAGATAGAGAGATAGAGAGATAGAGAGATAGAGAGATAGAGAGATAGAGAGATAGAGAGATAGAGAGATAGAGAGATAGAGAGATAGAGAGATAGAGAGATAGAGGATAGAGAGATAGAGAGATAGAGAGATAGAGAGAGATAGAGAGATAGAGAGATAGAGAGATAGAGAGATAGAGAGATAGAGAGATAGAGAGATAGAGAGGATAGAGAGATAGAGAGATAGAGAGATAGAGAGATAGAGAGATAGAGAGATAGAGAGTAGAGAGATAGAGAGATAGAGAGATAGAGAGATAGGAGAGATAGAGAGATAGAGAGAATAGAGAGATAGAGAGATAGGGAGATAGGGAGATTAGGAGAGATAGGAGATAGGGAGATAGGGAGATTAGGAGAGTAGGGATGATAGGGAGATAGGGAGATAGGGAGATAGGGAGATAGGGAGATAGGGAGTAGGGAGAATAGAGAGATAGAGAGATAGAGAGATAGAGAGATAGAGAGATAGAGAGATAGGAGAGATAGAGAGATAGAGAGATAGAGAGATAGAGGATAGAGAGATAGAGAGATAGAGAGATGAGAGATAGTGAGATTGAGAGATAGAGAGATAGAGAGATCGAGAGTAGAGAGATAGTTGAGAGATAGAGAGATAGAGAGATAGAGAGATAGAGAGATAGAGAGATAGAGAGATAGAGAGATAGAGATGATAGAGAGATAGAGAGATAGAGAGATAGAGAGATAGAGAGATAGAGAAGAAGTGATAGAGAGATAGAGAGATAGAGAGATAGAGAGATAGAGAGTAGAGAGATAGAGAGATAGAGAGATAGAAGAGATATAGAGATAGAGAGATAGAGAGATAGAGAGATAGAGAGATAGAGAGATAGAGAGATAGAGAGATAGAGAGATTGAGAGATAGAGAGATAGAGAGATAGAGAGATAGAGAGATAGAGAGATAGAGAGATAGAGAGATAGAGAGATAGAGAGAGAGAGATGAGAGATAGAGAGATAGAGAGATAGAGAGATAGAGAGATAGAGAGATAGAGAGATAGAGAGATAGAGAGATAGAGAGATAGAGAGATAGAGAGATAGAGAGATAGAGAGATAGAGAGATAGAGAGATAGAGAGATAGAGAGATAGAGAGATGAGAGTGAGAGTTAGAGAGATAGAGAGATAGAGAGATAGAGAAGAGATAGTGAGATAGGAGAGATAGAGAGATAGAGAGATAGAGAGATAGAGAGATAGAGAGATAGAGAGATAGAGAGATAGGAGATAGAGAGATTAGAGAGATAGAGGATAGAGAGATAGAGAGATAGAGAGATTAGAGAGATAGAGAGATAGAGAGATAGAGAGATAGAGAGATAGAGAGATTAGAGAGATAGAGTGATAGAGAGATAGAGAGATAGAGAGATAGGAGTTAGAGGATAGAGAGATAGAGAGATAGAGAGATAGAGAGATAGAGAGATAGAGAGATAGAGAGATAGAGAGATAGAGAGATAGAGAGATAGAGAGATAGAGGAGTAGAGAGTAGAGAGATAGAGAGTTAGAGAGATAGAGAGATGAGAGATAGAGAGATAGAGAGATGAGTAGAGAGATAGAGAGATAGAGAGATAGAGAGATAGAGAGATTGAGAGGATTGAGAGATTGAGATATGAGAGTGTAGAGAGATAGAGTGAGATAGAGAGATTGAGAGAGATAGGAGAGGGTTAGAGAGATGAGATGGAGATGGAGAGATGGAGAGTGGAGAGATGGAAGGTGAGAGATGGAGAGATGAGAGATGGAGAGAATGGAGAGATGGAGAGATGGAGAGATGGGAGAGATGGAGAGATGGAGAGATGGAGAGATGGAGTGAGTGGAGTGAGATGGAGAGATGGAGAGATGCGATGAGAGATGGAGATGGAGAGATGGAGAGATGGAGATGGAGAGATGGAGAGATGGAGAGATGGAGAGAGTTGAGAGATAGAGAGATAGAGAGATTGAGAGATTGAGAGATATAGATGAGATTAGAGAGATAGAGAGGATTTGAGAGATAGAGAGATAAGTTAGATAGAGAGATAGAGAGGAGAGTGAGATAGAGAGATGTAGAGAGATGAGAGATAGAGAGATAGAGAGATAGAGAGAGTAGAGAGATAGATATATAGATATATAGATATAATATATAGGTAATATAGTATAGTTATGATATATAGAGTATATATATAGTAGAGTATATAGAATATATATAGTATATATATATATACTATTATATGTATCTCTATAGATATCTATGAGATATCTATAGATACTATAGATAATCTAATTAGATATCGATAGATATCTATATATCTATCTATAGTCTATCTATCTAGTGTCTTATATCTAGTCTATATCTATCTATATATATACTATATATACCTATGTATAATATATATATATATAATACTATTATATCTTTATCTTATTATATGTATATATATGTATGTATATGATAGTATATATATTGTATATTGAATATATATCTTATTAGATATATCTATCTCTATATATATCTATCTATAGTTATCTGATCTATGTATATATAGCTTAGCATTATTATATCTATCTTATATATATCTATCTATATATTATCTATCTATATCTATCTATATAGTTATATATCTATATAGAGTATATCTTCTTATCTATATATATCATATTATATATATTATATATAGTATATATCTCTATATATCTATATATATGTATATTAGTATGTATATATATGTATATAGTTATATTACTCTAGGTCTACTATATATCTCTATATATATCTATCGTATATATATCTACTATATTATATCTATCTATATATATCTACCTATCTATTATATATATCTATCTATATATATCTAACTATATATATCTATCTATATATATCTATCTATTTATATTATCTATCTATATATATCTATATACTATCTATATATATCTATCTATCTATATATATCTATCTATATATATCCTATCTATATATATATCTATCTATAATATATCTAAACTATATATATATCTAATCTATATATATCTATATATATATCTATCTATAATAATCTATCTATATATATCTATCTATATATATCTATCTATATATAATCTATCTATATATATCTATCTATATATATCTATCTATATATATATTATCTAATCTATATATATATATCTATCTATATATATCATATCTATATATATCTATCTATATATATATCTATCTATATTATATCTTATCTTATATATCTCTATCTATATATAATCTATCTATTATCTATATCTATATATCTATCTAATATATTATATTCTATATATATATATCTATCTATATATATCTATCTAATATATAATCTATATCTATATAATATTATAATCTGATTTCTATTATATATAGTCATATCTATATATATCTATCTATATTAATATCTATCATATATATATCTAGTCTCTATATATCTA
>JAXIVJ010012682.1:35000-39579 GCA_036785665.1 Chirona hameri | reverse complement strand
TTGTACGGCCGCAGGATAATATAACCGCTCCCGCTGGAGATTCGCGATTTATCCCTGGGGGCTTTTAGGCGTGCAGTGTCCGGACTTTTAGTTGTGTGTGAAGTGAGGGGAAATGATGAGTGATGCGTGGGTGTGTGTGCGTGTGTGTTTTATTTTATATAGCCCGTGTGCACTCTTCTATATTCCCCCCATCTGATCTTATTGTGTGTTGTATACCGAGTGTCTTTTAACATGTCCTTCTCTTCTTAACCCTGAACCGAGAATCGGAATAGCCCATTTTAAAATGGGGTGTTTTTAATTGTTTAATACAATACAATACCAATTCATGTCACCCTGGCCAGAGAGGGCCCAGGGGCCCCCTACCGTCAGAAGATAGCCTGCCCTGGTCCTGCCCCCGCCATGTCTGCAAGTCTGGCAGTGATCTAGTACTCGGGATGATAGTTGCTACGCTCCGGCCGGGCTGCGGTATGCGGTCCGGCCGGCACTGTCGGCGCTGGTTCCACCGTAAGTGCTCACGGCGGCCGGACAAGCGCCGGCCCTGTGCCGCCTGAAGAGATGACCTTGCGGGACCGTGTCGTCGTGGGGTGGGGGGGGGGGGGGGGGGGTACCCAGCTGTCTGTCCAGCGACACCGGTCACCGGTGCCGGCCTGTTTACCAGGGCCGTCTGCCCAGCGACACTGGTACACCGGGCCGGCTGTACTAGCGGCTGCGGCAATCGCAAGTGATCAGCTGAGGGGAGCGGCCCAGGCGCGGTGCATGGCTGAGCCGGATCAGCTGGGTAGGGGCCAGGCCGCCATAACAGCTGAGGGGGATCGGCCCCGCGCGGTGCAAGGCTGAGCCGGATCAACCTTGAGGGGAGCGGCCCCGCTGCGTTGCAGGCTAGCCGGATCAGCCTGAGGGGGAGCGGGCCCCGCGCTCGGTGCAGGCTGAGCCGGATCAGCAGGGGTAGGGGCCGGCCGCCATAATGCACTGAAGGGGAGCGGTTCCGCGCGGTTGCAGGCTGAGCCGGATCAGCTTGAGGGGGAGCGGCCCCCGCGCCGGTGCAGGCTGAGCCGGATCAGCAGGGTAGGGGCCCCGCGCGGTGCAGGCTGAGCGGTATCAGCAGGGTAGGGGCGGCCGCCATAAACAGCTGAGGGGAGCGGCCTCCGCGCGGTGCAGGCTGAGCCGGATCAGCAGGGTAGGGGCCCCGCGGCGGTGCAGGCTGAGCCGGATCAGCAGGGTAAGGGGCCGGCGCATTAACAGCTGAGGGGAGCGGTTCCGCGCGGTGCAGGCTGAGCCGGATCACCCTGAGGGGGGGAGCGGTCCCAGCGCGGGGTGGCAGGGCTGAGCCGGATAGCAGGGTAGGGGACCGGCCGCATAACAGCTGAGGGGAGCGGTTTTCCGCGCGGTGCAGGCTGGAGCCGGATCACCTGAGGAGCGGCCACCCGCGCGGTGCAGGCTGAGCCGGGATTCAGCAGGGTAAGGAGGCCGGCCGCCATAACGAGCTAGAGGGGGAGCAGCCCCGCGCAGGTGCAGACCTGAGCGGATCGGCATGGGTAGGGGCCGCCCGCGGTGCAGGCTGAGCCGGATCAGCCAGGGTAGGGGGGCCGGCCGCCAAAACAGCTGAGGGGAGCGGCTCCGCGCGGTATGCAGGCTGAGCCGGATCAGCTGAGGGGAGCGGCCCCGCGCGGTGCAGGCTGAGCCGGATCAGCTGAGGGGAGCGGCCCCCGCGCGGTGTGCAGGCTGAGCCGGATCAGCCAGGGTAGGGTGCCCCGCGCGGTGCAGGCTGAGGCCGGATCAGGCAGGGTAGGGGCCGGCCGCCATAACAGCTGAGAGGGAGCAGCCCCGCCGGGTGCAGGCTGAGCAGGATCAGCAGGGTAGGGGCCCGCCGGTGCAGGCTGAGCCGGATCAGCAGGGTAGGGGCCGGCCGCCATACAGCTGAGGGGAGCACCCCCGCGCGGTAGGCAGGCTGACCGGATCATCCTGAGGGGATCGGGCCCCGCGCGGTGCAAGGCTGAGCCGGATTGAGCAGGGTAGGGGCCGGCGCCATTACAGCTGAGGGGAGCGGCTCCGCGCGGTGCAGGCTGAGCCGGATCAGCAGGGTAGAGCCCGCACGGTGCAGGCGGAGTCGGATCAGCTGAGGGGAGTAGATGGGTAGGTAGTCTGGCTCTGCGGGGTGCACGGCGGTGAGTTTTTTTCAGGGGCGGCGGTCACTAAGCTGAAGTGCTTGTGGATTGTTTCGGCAGTGTTATAGGTGTCAGTGTATAGGTGTCAGTGTTATAGGTGTCGCTTCAACTGTATCAGTCGCCACTGGCGTTTGCGCGTGGTGCTTCCCTAAAATGTTGACGTAAGTATTCCTTAAAGGAAATATAAATTGTTGCACTGGCCACCTTTAATTTTTTACCAAACACGATTTGATTATATTTGTTAATACAATGTATTTTTATATTGTCATAAATGGCCTTATATTGCGCCGATTCAGGACAGAAGGCCGTAATTTGTATTGTTTATCAAAACTACATGCATACTCTCTGAGTCAGAGTCCTGACGTCACGCGAATGTAAAAAATGATTCAGCCAATCAGATTCGAAAGTAGACGCGTCAAGGATAGACTCGCATTGGAGATGTGCCAACCGGCGGCCGGTGGTTCACTTGCTAGCACTAGCTGCAAGCTGATTGGCTGATGGTTATAGCCTCTGCCCGGGCTAGAACCAGTACAACATTCTTCGCCAGCACCGCATTCCTTCGCCAAAAAATTAAATATATTCGGCTGGAGAGTCAAGCAAACTTACAGATATGGGTTTCCCAACACGGGCTACAAAACCTGCAATCTCAGTTTAAAACTATGTGAAGGTGAACAAATTTCCTTTAAAGGAAATAGTTCCACCTTTCAACATTAGTTTTAAACTGAGATAGCAGTTTTGTAGCCCGTGTTGGGAAACCCCTATCTGCAAGTTTCTTGACTGAAAAGATTTTCCAGCCGAATATATTTGATTGTTTATTTATTGTTGGCACATCTCCAATTGCGAGTCTATCCCTTAACACGACTACTTTCGAATCTGATTGGCTGAACCATTGTTTACATTCGCGTGACGTCAGGACTCTGACTCAGAAGAGTATGCATATAGTTTGTTTAAACAATACAAAATACACGGCCTTCTGGCCTGAATCGGCGCGATATAAGGCTATTTTTGACAATATTAAAACAAATTGTATTAAAAAATATCAATCGTGGTTTGGTAAAAAAAAAAATCAAGGTTAACTATTTTTTTCCTTAACGGGCCCGGTCCCTCTTCATCATTTTCACAAACGACCTTGCATCCTCCCTGCCTCACGGGACGCTTAGTATTCTATGCCGATGATACCTCCTTATTAGACTCCACTCTCTCCAGACCAGCTCAGCGTCTGAATCTCGCCAGGGAGACACTCAGGTCTATCCAATCCTAACTTTAAATCTAACTCCTTAAAAATGAATCCTACCAAAACAACTCTTCTTCTTGTCGGCACCTCCCAGTCTCTAAAAAACACCAGTTCCTTCTCAATCAACATATCCGATTACGTCCTGGTCCCCCCCCCCGTCCGTGAGATGCTCGGAATGATTTTTGTCAATAAATTACTCCCGGGAGACATATATCAAATGTTGTAAAAAGTGCAACTCCATTCTTCTTTCATTTACAAAATTCGTCACCACCTCACACCAGAGACCCGCAAGATCCTTATTCATGCTCACGTGTTTCCCCCACATCATCTACTGTCTCAATCTGGGGTGGAGCTGCAGCCTGTCACTTGCATAGAATTCAAAAACTAATACATTTTTCGGCTCGGATAGTGACAGGTGCCCTCGAAAATTTGACCACATCTCACCTATTTTAGGATCAACTTGGCTGGCGAAAAATTGGACAACCTGGTCAAACATCGTGACTGCATCAAAGTCTTCAAGGCTTTGAATGATGAATCACTCACTGGCCTGTCTGCTCGGGCCGCTCCTGACGGCCTTCAGAGAGGTCCCGACTGGCCTGTCTGCTCGGACCCGACAGATGACGGCTTCAGAGAGGTCCCGACTGGCCTGTCTGCTCGGGCCGCTCCTGACGGCCTTCAGATAGGTCCCGACTGGCCTGTCCTGCTCGGACCGACAGATTGGCTGATGGGTATAGCCTTCAGAGAGGTCCCGACTGGCCTGTCTGCTCGGGCCGCTCCTGAGCGCCTTCAGATAGGTCCCCGACTGGCCTGTCTGCTCGGACCGACAGATGACGGCCTTCAGAGAGGTCCCGACTGGCCTGTCTGCTCGGGCCGCTCCTGTCGGCCTTCAGAGAGGTCCCGACTGGCCTGTCTGCTCGGGCCACATCCTGTCGGCCTTCAGAGAGGTCCCGACTGGCCTGTCTGCACGGACCCGACAGATGACGGCCTTCAGAGAGGTCCCGACTGGGCCTGTCTGCTCGGACCGACAGATGACTGCCTCAGAGAGGTCCCGACTGGCCTGTCCGGCTCGGCCGCTCTGATGGCCTTCAGAGAGGTCCCGACTGGCCTGTCTGCTCGGGCCACTCCTGACGGCCTTCAGAGAGGTCCCGACTGGCCTGTCTGCTCGGGCCGCTCCTGATGG
>JAXIVJ010012682.1:0-30000 GCA_036785665.1 Chirona hameri | reverse complement strand
CAACATCCACAGTAAAGTAGCTATTCTGCGTCCACGTCATATTAAAAGGCAAGAGCATCAAGATATGGGACTAGAGGTAAAACACATACATACAACAAGCATTCATGATAAGCAAGTGCGCCGCCGAGCACCACCACGTTACACGCCATACAGTACGCACTACACCGACTCAGAGAGCAGCAGCTGCTTAAGTCTGCGCTTGAAAGGCGCCATTCTGAGGTCCCTAAGGTCTAAGGTCAGTCGGTGGACTATGGTGGCGCAGGAGGTGGACTATGGTGGCACAGGCCGCAGGAGGTGGACTATGGTGGCGCAGGCCGCAGTCGGTAGACTATGGTGGCGCAGGAGGTGGACTATGGTGGTGCAGGCCGCAGGAGGTGGACTATGGTGGCGCAGGAGGTGGACTATGGTGGTGCAGGCCGCAGGAGGTGGACTATAGTGGCGCAGGTGGACTATGGTGGCACAGGAGGTGGACTATGGTGGCGCAGGCCGCAGGAGGTGGACTATGGTGGCGCAGGAGGTGGACTATGGTGGTGCAGGCCGCAGTCGGTAGACTATGGTGGCGCAGGAGGTGGACTATGGTGGCGCAGGCCGCAGGAGGTGGACTATGGTGGTGCAGGCCGCAGTCGGTAGACTATGGTGGCGCAGGAGGTGGACTATAGTGGCGCAGGCCGCAGGAGGTGGACTATGGTGGTGCAGGCCGCAGTCGGTAGACTATGGTGGCGCAGGAGGTGGACTATGGTGGCGCAGGCCGCAGGAGGTGGACTATGGTGGCGCAGGAGGTAGACTATGGTGGCGCAGGAGGTGGACTATGGTGGCGCAGGCCGCAGGATGTGGACTATGGTGGCGCAGGAGGTGGACAATGGTGGCACAAGAGGTGGACTATGGTGGCACAGGAGGTGGACTATGGTGGCGCAGGCCGCAGGAGGTGGACTATGGTGGCGCAGGAGGTGGACTATGGTGGCGCAGGAGGTGGACTATGGTGGCGCAGGCCGCAGGAGGTGGACTATGGTGGCGCAGGAGGTGGACTAGGATGGCGCAGGCCGCAGGAGATGGACTATGGTGGCGCAGGAGGTGGACTATGGTGGCGCAGGCCGCAGGAGGTGGACTATAGTGGCGCAGGCCGCAGGAGGTGGACTATGGTGGTGCAGGCCGCAGGAGGTGGACTATGGTGGCGCACGCCACAGGAGGTGGACTATGGTGGCGCAGGAGGTGGACTATGGTGGTGCAGGCCGCAGGAGGTGGACTATGGTGGCACAGGAGGTGGACTATGGTGGCGCAGGCCGCAGGAGGTGGACTATGGTGGCGCAGGAGGTGGACTATGGTGGTGCAGGCCGCAGGAGGTGGACTATAGTGGCGCAGGTGGACTATGGTGGCACAGGAGGTGGACTATGGTGGCGCACGCCACAGGAGGTGGACTATGGTGGCGCAGGAGGTGGACTATGGTGGTGCAGGCCGCAGGAGGTGGACTATGGTGGCGCAGGCCGCAGGAGGTGGACTATGGTGGCGCAGGAGGTGGACTATGGTGGTGCAGGCCGCAGGCGGTGGACTATAGTGGCGCAGGTGGACTATGGTGGCACAGGAGGTGGACTATGGTGGCGCAGGCCGCAGGAGGTGGACTATGGTGGCGTAGGCCGCAGGAGGTGGACGATGGAGGCGCAGGAGGTGGACTATGGTGGCGCAAGGTAGGAGTTGGACTATGGTGGCGCAGGCCGCAGGCGGTGGACTATGGTGGCGCAGGCCGCAGGAGGTGGACTATGGTGGCGCAGGAGGTGGACTATGGTGGCGCAGGCCGCAGGCGGTGGACTATGGTGGCGCAGGCCGCAGGAGGTGGACTATGGTGGCGCAAGGTAGGAGTTGGACTATGGTGGCGCAAGCCGCAGGAGGTGGACTATGGTGGTGCAGGAGGTGGACTATGGTGGCGCAGGCCACAGGAGGTGGACTATGGTGGCGCAGGCCGCAGGAGGTGGACTATGGTGGCGCAGGCCGCAGGAGGTGGACTATGGTGGCGCAGGCCGCAGGAGGTGGACTATGGTGGCGCAGGCCGCAGGAGGTGGACTATGGTGGCGCAGGCCGCAGGGTGTGGACTATGGTGGCGCAGGCCGCAGGAGGTGGACTATGGTGGCGCAGGCCGCAGGCGGTGGACTATGGTGGCGCAGGAGGTGGACTATGGTGGCGCAAGGTAGGAGTTGGACTATGGTGGCGCAAGCTGCAGGAGGTGGACTATGGTGGTGCAGGAGGTGGACTATGGTGGCGCAGGCCGCAGGAGGTGGACTATGGTGGCGCAGGCCGCAGGAGGTGGACTATGGTGGCGCAGGCCGCAGGAGGTGGACTATGGTGGCGCAGGAGGTGGACTATGGTGGCGCAGGCCGCAGGAGGTGGACTATGGTGGTGCAGGCCGCAGGAGGTGGACTATGGTGGCGCAGGAGGTGGAATATGGTGGCGCAGGCCGCAGGAGGTGGACTATGGTGGCGCAGGCCGCAGGCGGTGGACTATGGTGGCGCAGGAGGTGGAATATGGTGGCGCAAGGTAGGAGTTGGACTATGGTGGCGCAAGCCGCAGGAGGTGGACTATGGTGGTGCAGGAGGTGGACTATGGTGGCGCAGGCCACAGGAGGTGGACTATGGTGGCGCAGGCCGCAGGAGGTGGACTATGGTGGCGCAGGAGGTAGACTATGGTGGCGCAGGAGGTGGACTATGGTGGCGCAGGCCGCAGTCGGTAGACTATGGTGGCGCAGGAGGTGGACTATGGTGGTGCAGGCCGCAGGAGGTGGACTATGGTGGCGCAGGCCGCAGGAGGTGGACTATGGTGGCGCAGGAGGTGGACTATGGTGGTGCAGGCCGCAGGAGGTGGACTATGGTGGCGCAGGAGGTATACTATGGTGGCGCAGGAGGTGGACTATGGTGGCGCAGGCCGCAGGATGTGGACTATGGTGGCGCAGGAGGTGGACAATGGTGGCACAAGAGGTGGACTATGGTGGCACAGGAGGTGGACTATGGTGGCGCAGGCCGCAGGAGGTGGACTATGGTGGCGCAGGAGGTGGACTATAGTGGCGCAGGCCGCAGGAGGTGGACTATGGTGGCGCAGGCCGCAGGAGGTGGACTATGGTGGCGCAGGAGGTGGACTATGGTGGCGCAGGCCGAAGAAGGTGGACTATGGTGGCGCAGGAGGTGGACTAGGGTGGCGCAGGCCGCAGGAGGTGGACTATGGTGGCGCAGGAGGTGGACTATGGTGGTGCAGGCCGCAGGAGGTGGACTATGGTGGCGCAGGCCGCAGGAGGTGGACTATGGTGGCACAGGCCGCAGGAGATGGACCTTGGTGGCGCAGGAGGTGGACTATGGTGGCGCAGGCCGCAGGAGGTGGACTATGGTGGCGCAGGCCGCAGGAGGTGGACTATGGTGGCGCAGGAGGTGGACTATGGTGGTGCAGGCCGCAGGAGGTGGACTATAGTGGCGCAGGTGGACTATGGTGGCACAGGAGGTGGACTATGGTGGCGCAGGCCGCAGTCTATATGTATATATGTATTAAATCAGACAACATCCACAGTACAGTAGCTATTCTGCGTCCACGTCATATTAAAAGGCAAGAGCATCAAGATATGGGACTAGAGGTAAAACACATACATACAACAAGCATTCATGATAAGCAAGTGCGCCGCCGAGCACCACCACGTTACACGCCATACAGTACGCACTACACCGACTCAGAGAGCAGCAGCTGCTTAAGTCTGCGCTTGAAAGGCGCCATTCTGAGGTCCCTAAGGTCTAAGGTCAGTCGGTGGACTATGGTGGCGCAGGAGGTGGACTATGGTGGCACAGGCCGCAGGAGGTGGACTATGGTGGCGCAGGCCGCAGTCGGTAGACTATGGTGGCGCAGGAGGTGGACTATGGTGGTGCAGGCCGCAGGAGGTGGACTATGGTGGCGCAGGAGGTGGACTATGGTGGTGCAGGCCGCAGGAGGTGGACTATAGTGGCGCAGGTGGACTATGGTGGCACAGGAGGTGGACTATGGTGGCGCAGGCCGCAGGAGGTGGACTATGGTGGCGCAGGAGGTGGACTATGGTGGTGCAGGCCGCAGTCGGTAGACTATGGTGGCGCAGGAGGTGGACTATGGTGGCGCAGGCCGCAGGAGGTGGACTATGGTGGTGCAGGCCGCAGTCGGTAGACTATGGTGGCGCAGGAGGTGGACTATAGTGGCGCAGGCCGCAGGAGGTGGACTATGGTGGTGCAGGCCGCAGTCGGTAGACTATGGTGGCGCAGGAGGTGGACTATGGTGGCGCAGGCCGCAGGAGGTGGACTATGGTGGCGCAGGAGGTAGACTATGGTGGCGCAGGAGGTGGACTATGGTGGCGCAGGCCGCAGGATGTGGACTATGGTGGCGCAGGAGGTGGACAATGGTGGCACAAGAGGTGGACTATGGTGGCACAGGAGGTGGACTATGGTGGCGCAGGCCGCAGGAGGTGGACTATGGTGGCGCAGGAGGTGGACTATGGTGGCGCAGGCCGCAGGAGGTGGACTATGGTGGCGCAGGAGGTGGACTAGGGTGGCGCAGGCCGCAGGAGATGGACTATGGTGGCGCAGGAGGTGGACTATGGTGGCGCAGGCCGCAGGAGGTGGACTATAGTGGCGCAGGCCGCAGGAGGTGGACTATGGTGGTGCAGGCCGCAGGAGGTGGACTATGGTGGCGCACGCCACAGGAGGTGGACTATGGTGGCGCAGGAGGTGGACTATGGTGGTGCAGGCCGCAGGAGGTGGACTATGGTGGCACAGGAGGTGGACTATGGTGGCGAAGGCCGCAGGAGGTGGACTATGGTGGCGCAGGAGGTGGACTATGGTGGTGCAGGCCGCAGGAGGTGGACTATAGTGGCGCAGGTGGACTATGGTGGCACAGGAGGTGGACTATGGTGGCGCACGCCACAGGAGGTGGACTATGGTGGCGCACGCCACAGGAGGTGGACTATGGTGGCGCAGGAGGTGGACTATGGTGGTGCAGGCCGCAGGAGGTGGACTATGGTGGCGCAGGCCGCAGGAGGTGGACTATGGTGGCGCAGGAGGTGGACTATGGTGGTGCAGGCCGCAGGAGGTGGACTATAGTGGCGCAGGTGGACTATGGTGGCACAGGAGGTGGACTATGGTGGCGCAGGCCGCAGGAGGTGGACTATGGTGGCGCAGGCCGCAGGAGGTGGACTATGGTGGCGCAGGAGGTGGACTATGGTGGCACAGGCCGCAGGAGGTGGACTATGGTGGTGCAGGCCGCAGGAGGTGGACTATGGTGGCGCACGCCACAGGAGGTGGACTATGGTGGCGCAGGCCGCAGGAGGTGGACTATGGTGGCGCAGGCCGCAGGAGGTGGACTATGGTGGCGCAGGAGGTGGACTATGGTGGCGCAGGCCGCAGGCGGTGGACTATGGTGGTGCAGGAGGTGAACTATGGTGGCGCAAGGTAGGAGTTGGACTATGGTGGCGCAGGCTGCAGGAGGTGGACTATGGTGGCGCAGGAGGTGGACTATGGTGGCACAAGAGGTGGACTATGGTGGCACAGGAGGTGGACTATGGTGGCACAGGAGGTGGACTATGGTGGTGCAGGAGGTGGACTATGGTGGCGCAAGGTAGGAGTTGGACTATGGTGGCGCAGGCCGCAGGAGGTGGACTATGGTGGCGCAGGAGGTGGACTATGGTGGCACAAGAGGTGGACTATGGTGGCACAGGAGGTGGACTATGGTGGCACAGGAGGTGGACTATGGTGGCGCAGGCCGCAGGAGGTGGACTATGGTGGTGCAGGCCGCAGGAGGTGGACTATGGTGGCGCAGGCCGCAGGAGGTGGACTATGGTGGCGCAGGAGGTGGACTATGGTGGTGCAGGCCGCAGGAGGTGGACTATAGTGGCGCAGGTGGACTATGGTGGCACAGGAGGTGGACTATGGTGGCGCAGGCCGCAGGAGGTGGACTATGGTGGCGCAGGCCGCAGGAGGTGGACCATGGTGGCGCAGGAGGTGGACAATGGTGGCACAAGAGGTGGACTATGGTGGCACAGGAGGTGGACTATGGTGGCGCAGGCCGCAGGAGATGGACTATGGTGGCGCAGGAGGTGGACTATGGTGGCGCAGGAGGTGGACTATGCTGGCGCAGGAGGTGGACTACGGTGGCGCAGGCCGCAGGAGGTGGACTATGGTGGCGCAGGCCGCAGGAGGTGGACTATGGTGGCGCAGGCCGCAGGCGGTGGACGATGGAGGCGCAGGAGGTGGACTATGGTGGCGCAAGGTAGGAGTTGGACTATGGTGGCGCAGGCCGCAGGAGGTGGACTATGGTGGCGTAGGCCGCAGGAGGTGGACGATGGAGGCGCAGGAGGTGGACTATGGTGGCGCAAGGTAGGAGTTGGACTATGGTGGCGCAGGCCGCAGGCGGTGGACTATGGTGGCGCAGGCCGCAGGAGGTGGACTATGGTGGCGCAGGAGGTGGACTATGGTGGCGCAGGCCGCAGGCGGTGGACTATGGTGGCGCAGGCCGCAGGAGGTGGACTATGGTGGCGCAAGGTAGGAGTTGGACTATGGTGGCGCAAGCCGCAGGAGGTGGACTATGGTGGTGCAGGAGGTGGACTATGGTGGCGCAGGCCACAGGAGGTGGACTATGGTGGCGCAGGCCGCAGGAGGTGGACTATGGTGGCGCAGGCCGCAGGAGGTGGACTATGGTGGCGCAGGCCGCAGGAGGTGGATTATGGTGGCGCAGGCCGCAGGAGGTGGACTATGGTGGCGCAGGCCGCAGGATGTGGACTATGGTGGCGCAGGCCGCAGGAGGTGGACTATGGTGGCGCAGGCCGCAGGCGGTGGACTATGGTGGCGCAGGAGGTGGACTATGGTGGCGCAAGGTAGGAGTTCGACTATGGTGGCGCAAGCTGCAGGAGGTGGACTATGGTGGTGCAGGAGGTGGACTATGGTGGCGCAGGCCGCAGGAGGTGGACTATGGTGGCGCAGGCCGCAGGAGGTGGACTATGGTGGCGCAGGCCGCAGGAGGTGGACTATGGTGGCGCAGGAGGTGGACTATGGTGGCGCAGGCCGCAGGAGGTGGACTATGGTGGTGCAGGCCGCAGGAGGTGGACTATGGTGGCGCAGGAGGTGGAATATGGTGGCGCAGGCCGCAGGAGGTGGACTATGGTGGCGCAGGCCGCAGGCGGTGGACTATGGTGGCGCAGGAGGTGGACTATGGTGGCGCAAGGTAGGAGTTGGACTATGGTGGCGCAAGCCGCAGGAGGTGGACTATGGTGGTGCAGGAGGTGGACTATGGTGGCGCAGGCCACAGGAGGTGGACTATGGTGGCGCAGGCCGCAGGAGGTGGACTATGGTGGCGCAGGCCGCAGGAGGTGGACTATGGTGGCGCAGGCCGCAGGAGGTGGACTATGGTGGCGCAGGCCGCAGGAGGTGGACTATGGTGGCGCAGGCCGCAGGAGGTGGACTATGGTGGCGCAGGTGGACTAGGGTGGCGCAGGCCGCAGGAGGTGGACTATGGTGGCGCAGGAGGTGGACTATGGTGGTGCAGGCCGCAGGAGGTGGACTATGGTGGCGCAGGCCGCAGGAGGTGGACTATGGTGGCACAGGCCGCAGGAGATGGACTATGTTGGCGCAGGAGGTGGACTATGGTGGCGCAGGCCGCAGGAGGTGGACTATGGTGGCGCAGGCCGCAGGAGGTGGACTATGGTGGCGCAGGAGGTGGACTATGGTGGTGCAGGCCGCAGGAGGTGGACTATAGTGGCGCAGGTGGACTATGGTGGCACAGGAGGTGGACTATGGTGGCGCAGGCCGCAGGAGGTGGACTATGGTGGCGCAGGAGGTGGACTATGGTGGCACAGGCCGCAGGAGGTGGACTATGGTGGCGCAGGCCGCAGTCGGTAGACTATGGTGGCGCAGGAGGTGGACTATGGTGGTGCAGGCCGCAGGAGGTGGACTATGGTGGCGCAGGAGGTGGACTATGGTGGTGCAGGCCGCAGGAGGTGGACTATAGTGGTGCAGGTGGACTATGGTGGCACAGGAGGTGGACTATGGTGGCGCAGGCCGCAGGAGGTGGACTATGGTGGCGCAGGCCGCAGGAGGTGGACTATGGTGGCGCAGGAGGTGGACTATGGTGGCACAGGCCGCAGGAGGTGGACTATGGTGGCGCAGGCCGCAGTCGGTAGACTATGGTGGCGCAGGAGGTGGACTATGGTGGTGCAGGCCGCAGGAGGTGGACTATGGTGGTGCAGTCCGCAGGAGGTGGACTATGGTGGCGCAGGAGGTGGACTATGGTGGTGCAGGCCGCAGTCGGTAGACTATGGTGGCGCAGGAGGTGGACTATGGTGGCGCAGGCCGCAGGAGGTGGACTATGGTGGTGCAGGCCGCAGTCGGTAGACTATGGTGGCGCAGGAGGTGGACTATAGTGGCGCAGGCCGCAGGAGGTGGACTATGGTGGTGCAGGCCGCAGTCGGTAGACTATGGTGGCGCAGGAGGTGGACTATGGTGGCGCAGGCCGCAGGAGGTGGACTATGGTGGCGCAGGAGGTAGACTATGGTGGCGCAGGAGGTGGACTATGGTGGCGCAGGCCGCAGGATGTGGACTATGGTGGCGCAGGAGGTGGACAATGGTGGCACAAGAGGTGGACTATGGTGGCACAGGAGGTGGACTATGGTGGCGCAGGAGGTGGACTATGGTGGCGCAGGCCGCAGGAGGTGGACTATGGTGGCGCAGGAGGTGGACTAGGGTGGCGCAGGCCGCAGGAGATGGACTATGGTGGCGCAGGAGGTGGACTATGGCGGCGCAGGCCGCAGGAGGTGGACTATAGTGGCGCAGGCCGCAGGAGGTGGACTATGGTGGTGCAGGCCGCAGGAGGTGGACTATGGTGGCGCACGCCACAGGAGGTGGACTATGGTGGCGCAGGAGGTGGACTATGGTGGTGCAGGCCGCAGGAGGTGGACTATGGTGGCGCAGGAGGTGGACTATGGTGGTGCAGGCCGCAGGAGGTGGACTATAGTGGCGCAGGTGGACTATGGTGGCACAGGAGGTGGACTATGGTGGCGCACGCCACAGGAGGTGGACTATGGTGGCGCAAGAGGTGGACTATGGTGGTGCAGGCCGCAGGAGGTGGACTATGGTGGCGCAGGCCGCAGGAGGTGGACTATGGTGGCGCAGGAGGTGGACTATGGTGGTGCAGGCCGCAGGAGGTGGACTATAGTGGCGCAGGTGGACTATGGTGGCACAGGAGGTGGACTATGGTGGCGCAGGCCGCAGGAGGTGGACTATGGTGGCGCAGGAGGTGGACTATGGTGGCACAGGCCGCAGGAGGTGGACTATGGTGGTGCAGGCCGCAGGAGGTGGACTATGGTGGCGCACGCCACAGGAGGTGGACTATGGTGGCGCAGGCCGCAGGAGGTGGACTATGGTGGCGCAGGCCGCAGGAGGTGGACTATGGTGGCGCAGGAGGTGGACTATGGTGGTGCAGGCCGCAGGAGGTGGACTATAGTGGCGCAGGTGGACTATGGTGGCACAGGAGGTGGACTATGGTGGCGCAGGCCGCAGGAGGTGGACTATGGTGGCGCAGGAGGTGGACTATGGTGGCACAGGCCGCAGGAGGTGGACTATGGTGGTGCAGGCCGCAGGAGGTGGACTATGGTGGCGCAGGCCGCAGGAGGTGGACTATGGTGGCGCAGGCCGCAGGAGGTGGACTATGGTGGCGCAGGCCGCAGGCGGTGGACTATGGTGGTGCAGGAGGTGGACTATGGTGGCGCAAGGTAGGAGTTGGACTATGGTGGCGCAGGCCGCAGGAGGTGGACTATGGTGGCGCAGGAGGTGGACTATGGTGGCACAAGAGGTGGACTATGGTGGCACAGGAGGTGGACTATGGTGGCACAGGAGGTGGACTATGGTGGTGCAGGAGGTGGACTATGGTGGCGCAAGGTAGGAGTTGGACTATGGTGGCGCAGGCCGCAGGAGGTGGACTATGGTGGCGCAGGAGGTGGACTATGGTGGCACAAGAGGTGGACTATGGTGGCACAGGAGGTGGACTATGGTGGCACAGGAGGTGGACTATCGTGGCGCAGGCCGCAGGAGGTGGACTATGGTGGCACATGAGGTGGACTATGGTGGCACAGGAGGTGGACTATGGTGGCACAGGAGGTGGACTATGGTGGCGCAGGCCGCAGGAGGTGGACTATGGTGGCACATGAGGTGGACTATGGTGGCGCAGGAGGTGGACTATGGTGGCGCAGGAGGTGGACTATGGTGGCGCAGGAGGTGACTATGGTGGCGCAGGCCGCAGGAGGTGGACTATGGTGGCGCAAGCCGCAGGAGGTGGACTATGGTGGCACAGGAGGTGGACTATGGTGGTGCAGGCCGCAGGAGGTGGACTATGGTGGCGCAGGAGGTAGACTATGGTGGCGCAGGAGGTGGACTATGGTGGCGCAGGCCGCAGGAGGTGGACTATGGTGGCGCAGGAGGTGGACTATGGTGGCGCAGGCCGCAGGAGGTGGACTATGGTGGCGCAGGAGGTGGACTATGGTGGCGCAGGAGGTGGACTATGGTGGCGCAGGAGGTGGACTATGGTGGCGCAGGAGGTGGACTATGGTGGCGCAGGCCGCAGGAGGTGGACTATGGTGGTGCAGGCCGCAGGAGGTGGACTATGGTGGCGCAGGCGGTGGACTATGGTGGCGCAGGAGGTAGACTATGGTGGCGCAGGAGGTGGACTATGGTGGCGCAGGCCGCAGGATGTGGACTATGGTGGCGCAGGAGGTGGACAATGGTGGCACAAGAGGTGGACTATGGTGGCACAGGAGGTGGACTATGGTGGCGCAGGCCGCAGGAGGTGGACTATGGTGGCGCAGGAGGTGGACTATGGTGGCGCAGGAGGTGGACTATGGTGGCGCAGGAGGTGGACTATGGTGGCGCAGGCCGCAGGAGGTGGACTATGGTAACGCAGGCCGCAGGCGGTGGACGATGGAGGCGCAGGAGGTGGACTATGGTGGCGCAAGGTAGGAGTTGGACTATGGTGGCGCAGGCCGCAGGAGGTGGACTATGGTGGCGCAGGCCGCAGGCGGTGGACTATGGTGGCGCAGGCCGCAGGCGGTGGACTATGGTGGCGCAGGAGGTGGACTATGGTGGCGCAAGGTAGGAGTTGGACTATGGTGGCGCAGGCCGCAGGAGGTGGACTATGGTGGCGTAGGCCGCAGGAGGTGGACTATGGTGGCGCAGGAGGTGGACAATGGTGGCACAAGAGGTGGACTATGGTGGCACAGGAGGTGGACTATGGTGGCGCAGGCCGCAGGAGGTGGACTATGGTGGCGCAGGAGGTGGACTATGGTGGCGCAGGAGGTGGACTATGGTGGCGCAGGAGGTGGACTATGGTGGCGCAGGCCGCAGGAGGTGGACTATGGTGGCGCAGGCCGCAGGCGGTGGACGATGGAGGCGCAGGAGGTGGACTATGGTGGCGCAAGGTAGGAGTTGGACTATGGTGGCGCAGGCCGCAGGAGGTGGACTATGGTGGCGTAGGCCGCAGGAGGTGGACGATGGAGGCGCAGGAGGTGGACTATGGTGGCGCAAGGTAGGAGTTGGACTATGGTGGCGCAGGCCGCAGGCGGTGGACTATGGTGGCGCAGGCCGCAGGAGGTGGACTATGGTGGCGCAGGAGGTGGACTATGGTGGCGCAGGAGGTGGACTATGGTGGCGCAGGCCGCAGGCGGTGGACTATGGTGGCGCAGGCCGCAGGAGGTGGACTATGGTGGCGCAGGCCGCAGGAGGTGGACTATGGTGGCGCAGGCCGCAGGAGGTGGACTATGGTGGCGCAGGCCGCAGGAGGTGGACTATGGTGGCGCAGGCCGCAGGAGGTAGACTATGGTGGCGCAAGGTAGGAGTTGGACTATGGTGGCGCAGGCCGCAGGAGGTGGACTATGGTGGCGCAGGCCGCAGGAGGTGGACTATGGTGGCGCAGGCCGCAGGAGGTGGACTATGGTGGCGCAGGCCGCAGGAGGTGGACTATGGTGGTGCAGGAGGTGGACTATGGTGGCGCAGGCCGCAGGAGGTGGACTATGGTGGCGCAGGCCGCAGGAGGTGGACTATGGTGGCGCAGGCCGCAGGAGGTGGACTATGGTGGCGCAGGCCGCAGGAGGTGGACTATGGTGGCGCAGGCCGCAGGAGGTGGACTATGGTGGCGCAGGAGGTGGACTATGGTGGCGCAGGCCGCAGGAGGTGGACTATGGTGGTGCAGGCCGCAGGAGGTGGACTATGGTGGCGCAGGAGGTGGACTATGGTGGCGCAGGCCGCAGGAGGTGGACTATGGTGGCGCAGGCCGCAGGCGGTGGACTATGGTGGCGCAGGAGGTGGACTATGGTGGCGCAAGGTAGGAGTTGGACTATGGTGGCGCAAGCCGCAGGAGGTGGACTATGGTGGTGCAGGAGGTGGACTATGGTGGCACAGGCCGCAGGAGGTGGACTATGGTGGCGCAGGCCGCAGGAGGTGGACTATGGTGGCGCAGGCCGCAGGAGGTGGACTATGGTGGCGCAGGCCGCAGGAGGTGGACTATGGTGGCGCAGGCCGCAGGAGGTGGACTATGGTGGCGCAGGCCGCAGGAGGTGGACTATGGTGGCGCAGGCCGCAGGAGGTGGACTATGGTGGCGCAGGCCGCAGGCGGTGGACTATGGTGGCGCAGGAGGTGGACTATGGTGGCGCAAGGTAGGAGTTGGACTATGGTGGCGCAAGCTGCAGGAGGTGGACTATGGTGGTGCAGGAGGTGGACTATGGTGGCGCAGGCCGCAGGAGGTGGACTATGGTGGCGCAGGCCGCAGGAGGTGGAGTATGGTGGCGCAGGCCGCAGGAGGTGGACTATGGTGGCGCAGGCCGCAGGAGGTGGACTATGGTGGCGCAGGCCGCAGGAGGTGGTCTATGGTGGCGCAGGCCGCAGGCGGTGGACTATGGTGGCGCAGGAGGTGGACTATGGTGGCGCAAGGTAGGAGTTGGACTATGGTGGCGCAAGCTGCAGGAGGTGGACTATGGTGGTGCAGGAGGTGGACTATGGTGGCGCAGGCCGCAGGAGGTGGACTATGGTGGCGCAGGCCGCAGGAGGTGGACTATGGTGGCGCAGGCCGCAGGAGGTGGACTATGGTGGCGCAGGCCGCAGGAGGTAGACTATGGTGGCGCAGGCCGCAGGAGGTGGACTATGGTGGCGCAGGCCGCAGGAGGTGGACTATGGTGGCGCAGGCAGCAGGCGGTGGACTATGGTGGCGCAGGAGGTGGACTATGGTGGTGCAGGCCGCAGGCGGTGGACTATGGTGGCACAGGCCGCAGGAGATGGACCTTGGTGGCGCAGGAGGTGGACTATGGTGGCGCAGGCCGCAGGAGGTGGACTATGGTGGCGCAGGCCGCAGGAGGTGGACTATGGTGGCGCAGGCAGCAGGCGGTGGACTATGGTGGCGCAGGAGGTGGACTATGGTGGTGCAGGCCGCAGGCGGTGGACTATGGTGGCACAGGCCGCAGGAGATGGACCTTGGTGGCGCAGGAGGTGGACTATGGTGGCGCAGGCCGCAGGAGGTGGACTATGGTGGCGCAGGCCGCAGGAGGTGGACTATGGTGGCGCAGGAGGTGGACTATGGTGGTGCAGGCCGCAGGAGGTGGACTATAGTGGCGCAGGTGGACTATGGTGGCACAGGAGGTGGACTATGGTGGCGCAGGCCGCAGTCTATATGTATATATGTATTAAATCAGACAACATCCACAGTACAGTAGCTATTCTGCGTCCACGTCATATTAAAAGGCAAGAGCATCAAGATATGGGACTAGAGGTAAAACACATACATACAACAAGCATTCATGATAAGCAAGTGCGCCGCCGAGCACCACCACGTTACACGCCATACAGTACGCACTACACCGACTCAGAGAGCAGCAGCTGCTTAAGTCTGCGCTTGAAAGGCGCCATTCTGAGGTCCCTAAGGTCTAAGGTCAGTCGGTGGACTATGGTGGCGCAGGAGGTGGACTATGGTGGCACAGGCCGCAGGAGGTGGACTATGGTGGCGCAGGCCGCAGTCGGTAGACTATGGTGGCGCAGGAGGTGGACTATGGTGGTGCAGGCCGCAGGAGGTGGACTATGGTGGCGCAGGAGGTGGACTATGGTGGTGCAGGCCGCAGGAGGTGGACTATAGTGGCGCAGGTGGACTATGGTGGCACAGGAGGTGGACTATGGTGGCGCAGGCCGCAGGAGGTGGACTATGGTGGCGCAGGAGGTGGACTATGGTGGTGCAGGCCGCAGTCGGTAGACTATGGTGGCGCAGGAGGTGGACTATGGTGGCGCAGGCCGCAGGAGGTGGACTATGGTGGTGCAGGCCGCAGTCGGTAGACTATGGTGGCGCAGGAGGTGGACTATAGTGGCGCAGGCCGCAGGAGGTGGACTATGGTGGTGCAGGCCGCAGTCGGTAGACTATGGTGGCGCAGGAGGTGGACTATGGTGGCGCAGGAGGTAGACTATGGTGGCGCAGGAGGTGGACTATGGTGGCGCAGGCCGCAGGATGTGGACTATGGTGGCGCAGGAGGTGGACAATGGTGGCACAAGAGGTGGACTATGGTGGCACAGGAGGTGGACTATGGTGGCGCAGGCCGCAGGAGGTGGACTATGGTGGCGCAGGAGGTGGACTATGGTGGCGCAGGCCGCAGGAGGTGGACTATGGTGGCGCAGGAGGTGGACTAGGGTGGCGCAGGCCGCAGGAGATGGACTATGGTGGCGCAGGAGGTGGACTATGGTGGCGCAGGCCGCAGGAGGTGGACTATAGTGGCGCAGGCCGCAGGAGGTGGACTATGGTGGTGCAGGCCGCAGGAGGTGGACTATGTTGGCGCACGCCACAGGAGGTGGACTATGGTGGCGCAGGAGGTGGACTATGGTGGTGCAGGCCGCAGGAGGTGGACTATGGTGGCACAGGAGGTGGACTATGGTGGCGAAGGCCGCAGGAGGTGGACTATGGTGGCGCAGGAGGTGGACTATGGTGGTGCAGGCCGCAGGAGGTGGACTATAGTGGCGCAGGTGGACTATGGTGGCACAGGAGGTGGACTATGGTGGCGCACGCCACAGGAGGTGGACTATGGTGGCGCACGCCACAGGAGGTGGACTATGGTGGCGCAGGAGGTGGACTATGGTGGTGCAGGCCGCAGGAGGTGGACTATGGTGGCGCAGGCCGCAGGAGGTGGACTATGGTGGCGCAGGAGGTGGACTATGGTGGTGCAGGCCGCAGGAGGTGGACTATAGTGGCGCAGGTGGACTATGGTGGCACAGGAGGTGGACTATGGTGGCGCAGGCCGCAGGAGGTGGACTATGGTGGCGCAGGCCGCAGGAGGTGGACTATGGTGGCGCAGGAGGTGGACTATGGTGGCACAGGCCGCAGGAGGTGGACTATGGTGGTGCAGGCCGCAGGAGGTGGACTATGGTGGCGCACGCCACAGGAGGTGGACTATGGTGGCGCAGGCCGCAGGAGGTGGACTATGGTGGCGCAGGCCGCAGGAGGTGGACTATGGTGGCGCAGGAGGTGGACTATGGTGGCGCAGGCCGCAGGCGGTGGACTATGGTGGTGCAGGAGGTGAACTATGGTGGCGCAAGGTAGGAGTTGGACTATGGTGGCGCAGGCTGCAGGAGGTGGACTATGGTGGCGCAGGAGGTGGACTATGGTGGCACAAGAGGTGGACTATGGTGGCACAGGAGGTGGACTATGGTGGCACAGGAGGTGGACTATGGTGGTGCAGGAGGTGGACTATGGTGGCGCAAGGTAGGAGTTGGACTATGGTGGCGCAGGCCGCAGGAGGTGGACTATGGTGGCGCAGGAGGTGGACTATGGTGGCACAAGAGGTGGACTATGGTGGCACAGGAGGTGGACTATGGTGGCACAGGAGGTGGACTATGGTGGCGCAGGCCGCAGGAGGTGGACTATGGTGGTGCAGGCCGCAGGAGGTGGACTATGGTGGCGCAGGCCGCAGGAGGTGGACTATGGTGGCGCAGGAGGTGGACTATGGTGGTGCAGGCCGCAGGAGGTGGACTATAGTGGCGCAGGTGGACTATGGTGGCACAGGAGGTGGACTATGGTGGCGCAGGCCGCAGGAGGTGGACTATGGTGGCGCAGGCCGCAGGAGGTGGACTATGGTGGCGCAGGAGGTGGACAATGGTGGCACAAGAGGTGGACTATGGTGGCACAGGAGGTGGACTATGGTGGCGCAGGCCGCAGGAGATGGACTATGGTGGCGCAGGAGGTGGACTATGGTGGCGCAGGAGGTGGACTATGCTGGCGCAGGAGGTGGACTACGGTGGCGCAGGCCGCAGGAGGTGGACTATGGTGGCGCAGGCCGCAGGAGGTGGACTATGGTGGCGCAGGCCGCAGGCGGTGGACGATGGAGGCGCAGGAGGTGGACTATGGTGGCGCAAGGTAGGAGTTGGACTATGGTGGCGCAGGCCGCAGGAGGTGGACTATGGTGGCGTAGGCCGCAGGAGGTGGACGATGGAGGCGCAGGAGGTGGACTATGGTGGCGCAAGGTAGGAGTTGGACTATGGTGGCGCAGGCCGCAGGCGGTGGACTATGGTGGCGCAGGCCGCAGGAGGTGGACTATGGTGGCGCAGGAGGTGGACTATGGTGGCGCAGGCCGCAGGCGGTGGACTATGGTGGCGCAGGCCGCAGGAGGTGGACTATGGTGGCGCAAGGTAGGAGTTGGACTATGGTGGCGCAAGCCGCAGGAGGTGGACTATGGTGGTGCAGGAGGTGGACTATGGTGGCGCAGGCCACAGGAGGTGGACTATGGTGGCGCAGGCCGCAGGAGGTGGACTATGGTGGCGCAGGCCGCAGGAGGTGGACTATGGTGGCGCAGGCCGCAGGAGGTGGATTATGGTGGCGCAGGCCGCAGGAGGTGGACTATGGTGGCGCAGGCCGCAGGATGTGGACTATGGTGGCGCAGGCCGCAGGAGGTGGACTATGGTGGCGCAGGCCGCAGGCGGTGGACTATGGTGGCGCAGGAGGTGGACTATGGTGGCGCAAGGTAGGAGTTGGACTATGGTGGCGCAAGCTGCAGGAGGTGGACTATGGTGGTGCAGGAGGTGGACTATGGTGGCGCAGGCCGCAGGAGGTGGACTATGGTGGCGCAGGCCGCAGGAGGTGGACTATGGTGGCGCAGGCCGCAGGAGGTGGACTATGGTGGCGCAGGAGGTGGACTATGGTGGCGCAGGCCGCAGGAGGTGGACTATGGTGGTGCAGGCCGCAGGAGGTGGACTATGGTGGCGCAGGAGGTGGAATATGGTGGCGCAGGCCGCAGGAGGTGGACTATGGTGGCGCAGGCCGCAGGCGGTGGACTATGGTGGCGCAGGAGGTGGACTATGGTGGCGCAAGGTAGGAGTTGGACTATGGTGGCGCAAGCCGCAGGAGGTGGACTATGGTGGTGCAGGAGGTGGACTATGGTGGCGCAGGCCACAGGAGGTGGACTATGGTGGCGCAGGCCGCAGGAGGTGGACTATGGTGGCGCAGGCCGCAGGAGGTGGACTATGGTGGCGCAGGCCGCAGGAGGTGGACTATGGTGGCGCAGGCCGCAGGAGGTGGACTATGGTGGCGCAGGCCGCAGGAGGTGGACTATGGTGGCGCAGGAGGTGGACTAGGGTGGCGCAGGCCGCAGGAGGTGGACTATGGTGGCGCAGGAGGTGGACTATGGTGGTGCAGGCCGCAGGAGGTGGACTATGGTGGCGCAGGCCGCAGGAGGTGGACTATGGTGGCACAGGCCGCAGGAGATGGACTATGGTGGCGCAGGAGGTGGACTATGGTGGCGCAGGCCGCAGGAGGTGGACTATGGTGGCGCAGGCCGCAGGAGGTGGACTATGGTGGCGCAGGAGGTGGACTATGGTGGCGCAGGAGGTGGACTATGGTGGTGCAGGCCGCAGGAGGTGGACTATAGTGGCGCAGGTGGACTATGGTGGCACAGGAGGTGGACTATGGTGGCGCAGGCCGCAGGAGGTGGACTATGGTGGCGCAGGAGGTGGACTATGGTGGCACAGGCCGCAGGAGGTGGACTATGGTGGCGCAGGCCGCAGTCGGTAGACTATGGTGGCGCAGGAGGTGGACTATGGTGGTGCAGGCCGCAGGAGGTGGACTATGGTGGCGCAGGAGGTGGACTATGGTGGTGCAGGCCGCAGGAGGTGGACTATAGTGGTGCAGGTGGACTATGGTGGCACAGGAGGTGGACTATGGTGGCGCAGGCCGCAGGAGGTGGACTATGGTGGCGCAGGCCGCAGGAGGTGGACTATGGTGGCGCAGGAGGTGGACTATGGTGGCACAGGCCGCAGGAGGTGGACTATGGTGGCGCAGGCCGCAGTCGGTAGACTATGGTGGCGCAGGAGGTGGACTATGGTGGTGCAGGCCGCAGGAGGTGGACTATGGTGGTGCAGTCCGCAGGAGGTGGACTATGGTGGCGCAGGAGGTGGACTATGGTGGTGCAGGCCGCAGTCGGTAGACTATGGTGGCGCAGGAGGTGGACTATGGTGGCGCAGGCCGCAGGAGGTGGACTATGGTGGTGCAGGCCGCAGTCGGTAGACTATGGTGGCGCAGGAGGTGGACTATAGTGGCGCAGGCCGCAGGAGGTGGACTATGGTGGTGCAGGCCGCAGTCGGTAGACTATGGTGGCGCAGGAGGTGGACTATGGTGGCGCAGGCCGCAGGAGGTGGACTATGGTGGCGCAGGAGGTAGACTATGGTGGCGCAGGAGGTGGACTATGGTGGCGCAGGCCGCAGGATGTGGACTATGGTGGCGCAGGAGGTGGACAATGGTGGCACAAGAGGTGGACTATGGTGGCACAGGAGGTGGACTATGGTGGCGCAGGAGGTGGACTATGGTGGCGCAGGCCGCAGGAGGTGGACTATGGTGGCGCAGGAGGTGGACTAGGGTGGCGCAGGCCGCAGGAGATGGACTATGGTGGCGCAGGAGGTGGACTATGGCGGCGCAGGCCGCAGGAGGTGGACTATAGTGGCGCAGGCCGCAGGAGGTGGACTATGGTGGTGCAGGCCGCAGGAGGTGGACTATGGTGGCGCACGCCACAGGAGGTGGACTATGGTGGCGCAGGAGGTGGACTATGGTGGTGCAGGCCGCAGGAGGTGGACTATGGTGGCGCAGGAGGTGGACTATGGTGGTGCAGGCCGCAGGAGGTGGACTATAGTGGCGCAGGTGGACTATGGTGGCACAGGAGGTGGACTATGGTGGCGCACGCCACAGGAGGTGGACTATGGTGGCGCAAGAGGTGGACTATGGTGGTGCAGGCCGCAGGAGGTGGACTATGGTGGCGCAGGCCGCAGGAGGTGGACTATGGTGGCGCAGGAGGTGGACTATGGTGGTGCAGGCCGCAGGAGGTGGACTATAGTGGCGCAGGTGGACTATGGTGGCACAGGAGGTGGACTATGGTGGCGCAGGCCGCAGGAGGTGGACTATGGTGGCGCAGGAGGTGGACTATGGTGGCACAGGCCGCAGGAGGTGGACTATGGTGGTGCAGGCCGCAGGAGGTGGACTATGGTGGCGCACGCCACAGGAGGTGGACTATGGTGGCGCAGGCCGCAGGAGGTGGACTATGGTGGCGCAGGCCGCAGGAGGTGGACTATGGTGGCGCAGGAGGTGGACTATGGTGGTGCAGGCCGCAGGAGGTGGACTATAGTGGCGCAGGTGGACTATGGTGGCACAGTAGGTGGACTATGGTGGCGCAGGCCGCAGGAGGTGGACTATGGTGGCGCAGGAGGTGGACTATGGTGGCACAGGCCGCAGGAGGTGGACTATGGTGGTGCAGGCCGCAGGAGGTGGACTATGGTGGCGCAGGCCGCAGGAGGTGGACTATGGTGGCGCAGGCCGCAGGAGGTGGACTATGGTGGCGCAGGCCGCAGGCGGTGGACTATGGTGGTGCAGGAGGTGGACTATGGTGGCGCAAGGTAGGAGTTGGACTATGGTGGCGCAGGCCGCAGGAGGTGGACTATGGTGGCGCAGGAGGTGGACTATGGTGGCACAAGAGGTGGACTATGGTGGCACAGGAGGTGGACTATGGTGGCACAGGAAGTGGACTATGGTGGTGCAGGAGGTGGACTATGGTGGCGCAAGGTAGGAGTTGGACTATGGTGGCGCAGGCCGCAGGAGGTGGACTATGGTGGCGCAGGAGGTGGACTATGGTGGCACAAGAGGTGGACTATGGTGGCACAGGAGGTGGACTATGGTGGCACAGGAGGTGGACTATCGTGGCGCAGGCCGCAGGAGGTGGACTATGGTGGCACATGAGGTGGACTATGGTGGCACAGGAGGTGGACTATGGTGGCACAGGAGGTGGACTATGGTGGCGCAGGCCGCAGGAGGTGGACTATGGTGGCACATGAGGTGGACTATGGTGGCGCAGGAGGTGGACTATGGTGGCGCAGGAGGTGGACTATGGTGGCGCAGGAGGTGACTATGGTGGCGCAGGCCGCAGGAGGTGGACTATGGTGGCGCAAGCCGCAGGAGGTGGACTATGGTGGCACAGGAGGTGGACTATGGTGGTGCAGGCCGCAGGAGGTGGACTATGGTGGCGCAGGAGGTAGACTATGGTGGCGCAGGAGGTGGACTATGGTGGCGCAGGCCGCAGGAGGTGGACTATGGTGGCGCAGGAGGTGGACTATGGTGGCGCAGGCCGCAGGAGGTGGACTATGGTGGCGCAGGAGGTGGACTATGGTGGCGCAGGAGGTGGACTATGGTGGCGCAGGAGGTGGACTATGGTGGCGCAGGCCGCAGGAGGTGGACTATGGTGGTGCAGGCCGCAGGAGGTGGACTATGGTGGCGCAGGCGGTGGACTATGGTGGCGCAGGAGGTAGACTATGGTGGCGCAGGAGGTGGACTATGGTGGCGCAGGCCGCAGGATGTGGACTATGGTGGCGCAGGAGGTGGACAATGGTGGCACAAGAGGTGGACTATGGTGGCACAGGAGGTGGACTATGGTGGCGCAGGCCGCAGGAGGTGGACTATGGTGGCGCAGGAGGTGGACTATGGTGGCGCAGGAGGTGGACTATGGTGGCGCAGGAGGTGGACTATGGTGGCGCAGGCCGCAGGAGGTGGACTATGGTGGCGCAGGCCGCAGGCGGTGGACGATGGAGGCGCAGGAGGTGGACTATGGTGGCGCAAGGTAGGAGTTGGACTATGGTGGCGCAGGCCGCAGGAGGTGGACTATGGTGGCGCAGGCCGCAGGCGGTGGACTATGGTGGCGCAGGCCTCAGGCGGTGGACTATGGTGGCGCAGGAGGTGGACTATGGTGGCGCAAGGTAGGAGTTGGACTATGGTGGCGCAGGCCGCAGGAGGTGGACTATGGTGGCGTAGGCCGCAGGAGGTGGACTATGGTGGCGCAGGAGGTGGACAATGGTGGCACAAGAGGTGGACTATGGTGGCACAGGAGGTGGACTATGGTGGCGCAGGCCGCAGGAGGTGGACTATGGTGGCGCAGGAGGTGGACTATGGTGGCGCAGGAGGTGGACTATGGTGGCGCAGGAGGTGGACTATGGTGGCGCAGGCCGCAGGAGGTGGACTATGGTGGCGCAGGCCGCAGGCGGTGGACGATGGAGGCGCAGGAGGTGGACTATGGTGGCGCAAGGTAGGAGTTGGACTATGGTGGCGCAGGCCGCAGGAGGTGGACTATGGTGGCGTAGGCCGCAGGAGGTGGACGATGGAGGCGCAGGAGGTGGACTATGGTGGCGCAAGGTAGGAGTTGGACTATGGTGGCGCAGGCCGCAGGCGGTGGATTATGGTGGCGCAGGCCGCAGGAGGTGGACTATGGTGGCGCAGGAGGTGGACTATGGTGGCGCAGGAGGTGGACTATGGTGGCGCAGGCCGCAGGCGGTGGACTATGGTGGCGCAGGCCGCAGGAGGTGGACTATGGTGGCGCAGGCCGCAGGAGGTGGACTATGGTGGCGCAGGCCGCAGGAGGTGGACTATGGTGGCGCAGGCCGCAGGAGGTGGACTATGGTGGCGCAGGCCGCAGGAGGTAGACTATGGTGGCGCAAGGTAGGAGTTGGACTATGGTGGCGCAAGCCGCAGGAGGTGGACTATGGTGGTGCAGGAGGTGGACTATGGTGGCGCAGGCCGCAGGAGGTGGACTATGGTGGCGCAGGCCGCAGGAGGTGGACTATGGTGGCGCAGGCCGCAGGAGGTGGACTATGGTGGCGCAGGCCGCAGGAGGTGGACTATGGTGGCGCAGGAGGTGGACTATGGTGGCGCAGGCCGCAGGAGGTGGACTATGGTGGTGCAGGCCGCAGGAGGTGGACTATGGTGGCGCAGGAGGTGGACTATGGTGGCGCAGGCCGCAGGAGGTGGACTATGGTGGCGCAGGCCGCAGGCGGTGGACTATGGTGGCGCAGGAGGTGGACTATGGTGGCGCAAGGTAGGAGTTGGACTATGGTGGCGCAAGCCGCAGGAGGTGGACTATGGTGGTGCAGGAGGTGGACTATGGTGGCACAGGCCGCAGGAGGTGGACTATGGTGGCGCAGGCCGCAGGAGGTGGACTATGGTGGCGCAGGCCGCAGGAGGTGGACTATGGTGGCGCAGGCCGCAGGAGGTGGACTATGGTGGCGCAGGCCGCAGGAGGTGGACTATGGTGGCGCAGGCCGCAGGAGGTGGACTATGGTGGCGCAGGCCGCAGGAGGTGGACTATGGTGGCGCAGGCCGCAGGCGGTGGACTATGGTGGCGCAGGAGGTGGACTATGGTGGCGCAAGGTAGGAGTTGGACTATGGTGGCGCAAGCTGCAGGAGGTGGACTATGGTGGTGCAGGAGGTGGACTATGGTGGCGCAGGCCGCAGGAGGTGGACTATGGTGGCGCAGGCCGCAGGAGGTGGAGTATGGTGGCGCAGGCCGCAGGAGGTGGACTATGGTGGCGCAGGCCGCAGGAGGTGGACTATGGTGGCGCAGGCCGCAGGAGGTGGTCTATGGTGGCGCAGGCCGCAGGCGGTGGACTATGGTGGCGCAGGAGGTGGACTATGGTGGCGCAAGGTAGGAGTTGGACTATGGTGGCGCAAGCTGCAGGAGGTGGACTATGGTGGTGCAGGAGGTGGACTATGGTGGCGCAGGCCGCAGGAGGTGGACTATGGTGGCGCAGGAGGTGGACTATGGTGGTGCAGGCCGCAGGCGGTGGACTATGGTGGCACAGGCGGTGGACTATGGTGGCGCAGGCCGCAGGAGGTGGACTATGGTGGCGCAGGCCGCAGGAGGTGGACTATGGTGGCGCAGGCCGCAGGCGGTGGACTATGGTGGCACAGGCGGTGGACTATGGTGGCGCAGGCCGCAGGAGGTGGACTATGGTGGCGCAGGAGGTGGACTATGGTGGAGCAGGCCGCAGGCGGTGGACTATGGTGGCGCAGGAGGTGGACCAGGAGAATGGAGATCCGTCCGTGCCCAGACTGTGCGCGTTATCTGTCGGTGCTGCAGAAGATGATGAGAATTATGAGTTAAGGGCGCCGCAACTGCAAAGTTATATGGCGCCCGTGTGCCGGAAAAAGAACCAGCAAGAAATCCGTCCGATACACGCTCCCAGTCATCACATAGTCCCCAGTCATCATCACAGTCATACACGCTCCCAGTCAGTCATACACGCTCCCAGTCAACTACGCTGCGACCAGCATCACCGTCTACGTCTTGAATTCAGATGATGTCCTGGTCTACCAACCACAGGAAACCAACCCGCGAGTAGTAGTGCTACTGGCACTGGTCCCTCAAATGATAGCAGAATGTCACCATCACCCCATGGCAGGCTATTATCATCAAAAGCCCGTTCTTCATCAGCTCAACAGTCTGTTCTACTGGCCATCAATGAGTGCGGACGTCAAGTCCTTCTGTTCCAGCTGCGTTAAATGCCATAGCAAAAAGACCAACTGTCGGGACAAACCCGTAGGCCGCAGGACGATGGAGGCGCTGGAGGCGCCTCCATCGACTTGGGAAACCTCACTCCGACTTGGGAAACACACCTCCATCGTATGGACCCTGGGAAACCCTGAACACGGATCTGGTGGGACCCCTGCCGGAAAGTAGCCAGGGGCACAAATGGATATTATTGGTGGTGTGCGCCTTCACCAAGTTTGTGGAGTTGATACCGTTGCGCGACAGTACCGCCGATACAGTTGCAGTTGGTCTGGTCAATACCTTTTACCGGTATGGACTACCCAACAACATAGTCTCCGACAATGGCGTTCAGTACCGATCAAAACTCCTAGCTGAGAACAACAACCAGATGGGGGTGCGACACGTTTTTATATCTGCATACCACAGTCAGGCCAATGCCAATGTGGAACGCATGTGTGGGGTGGCGTACCCAGATCGTGCGGGGTGGTTCAAGCGCGCTAGACGTGACTCACGGGGTGGTCCAAGGGTCCATCTTAGGTCCTGAACTGTCTTTGCTCTTCACCAACAATTTGCCGCAGCGCCTCCCGTATGGGAGGATCGTGAATCGTGATGTATGCTGACGACGCCCAGTTCCTTGACGCTGACTTTCTATCAAACACCCATGCTCTAAAAACTCGTGTTGAAAGTTCTCTAGTCATGCGCTATGCGCTATGAAGTGGTTCACACAGAACCGTCTAAAAGTTAATCCGGCCAGAACAGAGATGATCCTCCTGAGATGTCGCCGTCGAAACGTCACCATCGACTTCTGTTAATTTCGGCAATGACAAATTTTCGCCCTCACAGAGCGTCAAGGTGCTTGGTGTCGTCATCGACTCACACCTAACATGGAACAGCCACATCGCGTATGTTGTTCAGCGTTGCTACTGTGTGCTGGTGGGTCTGGCGCGAAACCGACATAAGCTGCCGAAATGTATCAGGCGGCTGTTGATAGAGGCTCTCGTCTTCCCCCACATACGTTATTGTATAACGGTGTGGGGCAACTGTACCGCAGCACAGAAGCTGCGCGTCCAAAAGGCGATTCACTTCGGTGTCCGCATCGTGGCCGGACTCGGCCGGCGCGACCATGTCACTCCGTCATTACGGGAGCTGGGGTGGCCTAGTGTTGAGGAAATGCTCACCGAACGCGACATTGCCACAATGCGCCACCTCATCACTTCCCCTAGCGCCTCAAAACTGTTGCGTCAGCGAGTGTTGCGGCGTGCCGACGTGTCCGCCCGCCGCACGCGCGCCACTGAAGGCGGCCAGCTAGAGCTGCCCCGTGTGCGGACGGAGTTCGCCAGGCGCAGCTTCCTGTGCCGAGCCGCGCGCGCATGGAACGGCCTATTGCCAAAGGCTGGACAATAGCTGCATGTGCCTCTCTGTACCAGTATTGACCGTCTTGTGATTGCGCATTCTGCCACTCTTTTAACGTTGCCACCATTGTGTTTTATTGTGCGCGTTGTATACTATAGCGTTTCACATACATGTGCTATTATTTATTTATTTTATTTATTTATTTTATTGATCGCCAACAGAGCAAGACTCCAATAACAGGCGAAGTCGAAGTCATTATGTAATGACGTGGATGCATGCATAAAAACCATGTAATGGAGGATCCGAATACATTATCTATATACACACACACACACACACACACACACACACACACACACACACACACACACACACACACACACACACACACACACACACACACACACACACACACACACACACACACACACACACACACACACACACACACACACACACACACACACACACACACACACACACACACACACACACACACACACACACACACACACACACACACACACACACACACACACACACACACACACACACACACACACACACACACACACACACACACACACACACACACACACACACACACACACACACACACACACACACACACACACACACACACACACACACACACACACACACACACACACACACACACACACACACACACACACACACACACACACACACACACACACACACACACACACACACACACACACACACACACACACACACACACACACACACACACACACACACACACACACACACACACACACACACACACACACACACACACACACACACACACACACACACACACACACACACACACACACACACACACACACACACACACACACACACACACACACACATCTATATATATATATCTATATATCTATATATCTATATATCTCGATATCTATATATCTCGATATCTCGATATCTCGATATCTATATATCTATATATCTCGATATCTCGATATCTCGATATCTCGATATCTCGATATATCGATATATATCTATATATCTATATCTATATCTATATCTATATCTATATACATATACATATACATATACATATATATATATATATAATATATATATATATATATATATATATATATATATATATATATATATATATATATATATATATATATATATATATATATAAATATATATATATATATATATATATATATATATATATATATATATATATATATATATTATATATATATATATATATATATATATATATATATATATATATATATATATATATATATATATATATATATATATATATAATATAATAATAATAACGTTTATTTCGCACCAGCGTTGGTACATATCTTTGCAGCGCACACAATGGGAAGGAGATAGTACACAAGACAGACACAACAAAACACAAGTCATACACTAGCCAGGGTCAATGCCCCTCAGCCACTCATGGTGGTCTTGGTTCCGCTGTGCAACGATCCGATTCAGGTGGGACGCAAAAAGGTTGACAATGTCATTTTTTCCTGCTGCTGGGAGGTTAAGGGCCATTAGGTCATACTCCCGTCTAATATGAAGATGCGTTTTTGCTACGATGCCATTATGGCCTATGACACTTACACACAGGGTTTTTATAATACTATTTTCACTAGAATGAAGCCTCTTGTAAAACAAAAGTTGTCTGCTAGCAACTAGCATAGGACAGGGAAGAAGCTTGAGGGACTTACATAGAACATGATTTCTGGTCCACACTGGCATCTTTACTAATTTCTTGATACATGAGTGATATGCCACACACAGTTCACGGAAGGCCTTCTTATCCCTGAGTGTGTCCCACAGCTCACAGCCATACATGTTCATACAGAAGGCTTTAAAGAGCTTGATCACAATGTCCTTGTTGGCATGGCCAACCCTAGCACAGATCATATTTGCACTATAATACATCAATCGCTTTACCCTGCGAATGTCCCCCCTGTCACTGATATCGGTGGCCAATATGTGACCCAGATATTTAAATTGATTGACCCAGGCCAGCTTGTGACCATTCAAAGAGATAACTGGGGTCTGTGAACTAGTCAGATGTGAGGATACATGTGGTCGTTGAGGATTTAATAGCATACAGACAGTCTTTTTTACATTTAATTTGATATCCCTTGACAAAGCAAATGTTTCACACATATTAACTAGCTCTTCCAGACCTGCCCTAGTGGGCGAAAGTAGCACAATGTCGTCGGCATAGGCAAGCACATTTACAGAACATTCACCAATCCTAGCGGTGACATCCGCAAGTTACATATAAGGTCATCAATATACACATTGAACAGCAGGGGCGAGAGGTTGCCACCTTGACGCACACCATTTTCTACAGAGAAGGGATCAGAGGAACTGTCAGCCCATTTCACTCCCATTGTTTGGTTCCTGTACCAGCTCAGTAGAAGTTTCAGGTAGGATGAGGGAGCTCCTCTTTCAGACAGTATCTGAAAGAGCTTTGAATGACAGACTCTATCAAATGCTTTACTTGCATCAAGAAAGCAGGCATATACTGGACTGCCCAACTTAGTATAGTGATTAATTGTTTCTTTGAGTACATAAGTAGCAAGAGTGGTGGAATGTCCTGTCTTAAACCCAAATTGAGCACCACTTGTAAATAAGAAGGGTTCCAGCCTCTCAATCAGAATGAGTTCTTTGAGATGAGTTCTTCTACGACACTTTTGACAGTGTCGTAGAAAGAGCTATAGCCCTGTAATTTGATTTGTCATCTAGCAGACCACCTTTATCCTTAATAAAAGGAACTAGCAATGAATAGACCAGGCCATCAGGCAGATTTGAGTGGTTAATCATGGTATTGAATAGGATCGCAATGATGGAAAGCATGTCAGGTTGCAAATGTAGCAGATGGTCAGTAGACATATGGTCCCACCCTGCAGACTTCCCACTTTTTAGCTTAGCCACTGCACAGCTCACATCCTCTGTAGTAATGGTAGGAGTACAGGGGGATGGGACACTCTTAAGCTGATTTAGCATTGCACAGTCACTGCTGCAGCTATTATCATTGAACAATGCTTGAAAATGGTGCTTCCACATATTTGAAATATTGGTGTTCCCTGTAATGCTACCAAAACTAGGGGGGAGGGGGATACTACCGCCCATTTGCTGCTTCACCATGGTCCAGAAGCGATTGGGTTCCTGGTTATGCAAAGACATAGCTAGCTTGTTTGCGTTTAGCCTTTTCTGTTTCCTTCTACAACTCCTTAACGCATATTTGAATGACAGTCTAGTCTGCCTCATCTGCAGAGCCACATGACCCTCTTTGGGTGAGCCACATGACCTCCAGTACAGGAATGCCTTTCGGGCCAATTCATGCAACAGTTTTACAGAGTGATTCCATCCAGGAACAGATTTAGGGTGATTATTGTGATGCACCCGCTTTTGCACAATACAGTGAGTCCCACTGAAAGTGATGGCATCTGTTAAAGCTTTATAACAGTTTGATATTTTGGCTAAGTGTGAGCCCTGCTCACAATTTGTACTACACATGGTTCTAAGCTCTCTGATGATTAAGTGGAAAAGTGGGCCTAGCTCCCCATGAATTGAATGATTGTATGCAATCACATCTTGCGCATTTGCAGAGCTCCAGCAAGGTTTTGACAACTTTGGGATAACTGGCTCATGGGACACAAGTACAGTAGGTTGTAAAATAAACTCCATTACTAATGGCATATGGTCAGTAACACTAATATCATAGTTCACAAATATACTTTGGATGGCAGAGTGCAGACTAGGACTGCAAATGCAGTGATCCAGCCATGATGTAGACCCATGAGCAGCACTGACAAAAGTGTACGTGTTTCTTGAGGGGCCTATGATATTTAGATCAGATAAGAGGAGGTCATTTTCTGAACAAAATTCTGTGAGTTCAGTAAAGAAGGTTGAACCATGACTGTTGGCATTGAAATCACCAATTATACCAAAGTAGTTTGTTTTTGTACCAATAGCATCAAGTGTGCAAGCAAGCTGTCCAAGATACATGCAGAATTGGTCATGGCTCTCCAAATCTCTAGTCTGTTGGAAGATACACATTAAGTAATGACACTGTACCTAAATTTGTCAATATGTCAATTTCCATCACCCGTTTGTTTATAGTATTTACTTTTGTACTGGATTGTAATGTCTTCCTCCATAAGATAGCTACACCGCCAAAAGGTCTGCCGTTTAAAAGTGCACTAGAGGAGTCAAAGGCAGAGATTCCTTGACCAAGGAAGTCTTTGTGAATGTGCTCAATATATGTAATTCAAATTTAGCTAGCCAGGTTTCTTGTAAAAACACTATGTCATGCATGTCACAGATTGAATGCACCTCAGACAATGAGCTTTTCAGGGAGTGACAGTTAAAGGAGCAGATTTTGAGCATGTTTGAAGAGGTGAGGGAACACAAACACTACACTACACTAAACACATGACACATTACCCACACTGGCACTGCGTGCTATCTGCTTTAGGGTGCTTACAGGTTTGGCTGCACTCTTAGCCACCTTGGGTTGGTAGTACCTTTTGATGGATACATGGGTAGGCCACTTATCAGGAAGAAGGATCAGGTTAACTTCCTCAGCTGGTACAGTAACCTTAAATCCTTTGTACCCATAGGTTGAAGCACAGTGATGAATTTCTTCAACACTTGCCTTGCCACTACCACTAAGTAGCCAGTTCACATGCGACTCTACAGCTTCACTGGTAGTGTCCGGGTCAAGCCTCCCAACAAAGAGGTAGGATTTCCTTGGTGG
>JAXIVJ010012681.1:37500-39583 GCA_036785665.1 Chirona hameri | reverse complement strand
GACCAACAGACACAGACACAGACAACCAGACACAGACACAGACACAGACACAGACACAGACACAGACACAGACACAGACACAGACACAGACACAGACACAGACACAGACACAGACACAGACACAGACACAGACACAGACACAGACACAGACACAGACACAGACACAGACACAGACACAGACACAGACACAGACACAGACACAGACACAGACACAGACACAGACACAGACACAGACACAGACACAGACACAGACACAGACACAGACACAGACACAGACATAGACATAGACATAGACATAGACATAGACATAGACATAGACATAGACATAGACATAGACATAGACATAGACATAGACATAGACATAGACATAGACATAGACATAGACATAGACATAGACATAGACATAGACATAGACATAGACATAGACATAGACATAGACATAGACAGAGACAGAGACAGAGACAGAGACAGAGACAGAGACAGAGACAGAGACAGAGACAGAGACAGAGACAGAGACAGAGACAGAGACAGAGACAGAGACAGAGACAGAGACAGAGACAGAGACAGAGACAGAGACAGAGACAGAGACAGAGACAGAGACAGAGACAGAGACAGAGACAGAGACAGAGACAGAGACAGAGACAGAGACAGAGACAGAGACAGAGACAGAGACAGAGACAGAGACAGAGACAGAGACAGAGACAGAGACAGAGACAGAGACAGAGACAGAGACAGAGACAGAGACAGAGACAGAGACAGAGACAGAGACAGAGACAGAGACAGAGACAGAGACAGAGACAGAGACAGAGACAGAGACAGAGACAGAGACAGAGACAGAGACAGAGACAGAGACAGAGACAGAGACAGAGACAGAGACAGAGACAGAGACAGAGACAGAGACAGAGACAGAGACAGAGACAGAGACAGAGACAGAGACAGAGACAGAGACAGAGACAGAGACAGAGACAGAGACAGAGACAGAGACAGAGACAGAGACAGAGACAGAGACAGAGACAGAGACAGAGACAGAGACAGAGACAGAGACAGAGACAGAGACAGAGACAGAGACAGAGACAGAGACAGAGACAGAGACAGAGACAGAGACAGAGACAGAGACAGAGACAGAGACAGAGACAGAGACAGAGACAGAGACAGAGACAGAGACAGAGACAGAGACAGAGACAGAGACAGAGACAGAGACAGAGACAGAGACAGAGACAGAGACAGAGACAGAGACAGAGACAGAGACAGAGACAGAGACAGAGACAGAGACAGAGACAGAGACAGAGACAGAGACAGAGACAGAGACAGAGACAGAGACAGAGACAGAGACAGAGACAGAGACAGAGACAGAGACAGAGACAGAGACAGAGACAGAGACAGAGACAGAGACAGAGACAGAGACAGAGACAGAGACAGAGACAGAGACAGAGACAGAGACAGAGACAGAGACAGAGACAGAGACAGAGACAGAGACAGAGACAGAGACAGAGACAGAGACAGAGACAGAGACAGAGACAGAGACAGAGACAGAGACAGAGACAGAGACAGAGACAGAGACAGAGACAGAGACAGAGACAGAGACAGAGACAGAGACAGAGACAGAGACAGAGACAGAGACAGAGACAGAGACAGAGACAGAGACAGAGACAGAGACAGAGACAGAGACAGAGACAGAGACAGAGACAGAGACAGAGACAGAGACAGAGACAGAGACAGAGACAGAGACAGAGACAGAGACAGAGACAGAGACAGAGACAGAGACAGAGACAGAGACAGAGACAGAGACAGAGACAGAGACAGAGACAGAGACAGAGACAGAGACAGAGACAGAGACAGAGACAGAGACAGAGACAGAGACAGAGACAGAGACAGAGACAGAGACAGAGACAGAGACAGAGACAGAGACAGAGACAGAGACAGAGACAGAGACAGAGACAGAGACAGAGACAGAGACAGAGACAGAGACAGAGACAGAGACAGAGACAGAGACAGAGACAGAGACAGAGACAGAGACAGAGACAGAGACAGAGACAGAGACAGAGACAGAGACAGAGACAGAGACAGAGACAGAGACAGAGAC
>JAXIVJ010012681.1:10000-30000 GCA_036785665.1 Chirona hameri | reverse complement strand
ATCTACAAACTACAGAGAACAAAGACTGTAGTTGACTGTAGCTGTAAGTTGTTAGATGCCTAAAAAACTGTAACTTAATTCGGAAACAAAATAAGTTTCAACGAATATTTCGATCCATCGTACAAACCAACCAGACCTTTCCGATAATAGATAATCAAAATCAGACAGATGACGGAAACGTGTTAAAATCGACTGAAAGTACCTAGCATCAATGAGAACACTAGTCAATAGTGATCACAAACGAATGTGCATAGCATTCATCTCGTCACAATAGCCATGGGACAACCAGTCATGAGCACATCACTACTGTGTTCAGAGTTTGTTTCCGTAAATCTCCAGAAGTTCTAATTCTATATTATAAGCGTTGAAACCTATATAGAAGACGTATTTCAAACTACAATTTTGATCATATTTATGTTGTTGAAAAGTTACAGTTAGTCACAATTTATGAAGTCCACAACTCTGAGAAATGTTCACTAATGCCCGCAGGCAGGTCAGCAGATTTTGACAGCCCGAAGACCACGACCCCGAAGACTACACAGTGGCTGTTTGAATTGTGATGCAGCGCTCTACCGGCCTTCCTCTCCATTGATCAGTTCCCAGTCCCACTATCTACCCGTGGTCATACCCAGCGGGTGAATGGCGACGCTGTGCAGATCATCCTGGAACTGCTTGTACACGTCGAGCGGTCATGCTCTTGTGGTTCCAGATGGCCACCGAGCGATCGGAGCCACACGTCACCGCGAACGGCCGCCGGTACGCCAGATCCATGTCCAGGATGCTGCCGTGGTGGAACGGCGTCGACAGGTGCTCGAACACGCAGTCGGAGCCCTGCAGAGGCACAAAACGCAGCAGGTCATTTGGTCAGCGAGCCGCTGCGGAACGGCAAGGTTATTGCAGAAGACCAAGTGAACTTACTGTTTAAGGACAACAATGGAGGTAGTTAAATCCAATCGCAGACTAAGCTTAGCGGACGTCAAAGTGAAAACACCAATGCAGCTTAACTTGTTCATTTAAAAAAAAGGAAGTTAAGTCTCCCGGAAGACGAGGTGTTAGGGTATGTCTTACATGATGCGGTTTGCTGGTGTTGAACTAGTGCGGTTGTCAGTTTTGTCAGCTCTGATGTAAAGAGATATTGTCGACAAGTGTCGCCTCTGTCCACACTCAAAACCTGTTTTGAGAACTTTCACAGAATGGTATCCATCGAGATGCCTCCATGGGCTCCGGCGATCACTTTTGGCACTTTCCGCGCTTTGGAAACCATTTTGTCTCGCTTCGAGACTAAACAAGCATGGACTTTTACCGTCATTGGTCTCTAGGGAGACAAAATGATCATGGGGTCAGAATCGAACGCACGCCCTTTAAATTACTTCTGGAATGGAATGCTCAGCTGACCCATGGCTGGCCTAGCTTAAACCCTGCAGTCAGAAACACCTTTTATAACTTTTGCTTAATGCCCTTCCCTGAGAAACACGCACGGTTTCCATTTCGAGACCTGTCAGTGGATGGTCTTGCCTGAGCAGTCAAAATGGTCTCCGCGTTGGTTGTGAGTAAATATGTCTCCAGGTGACCATTTTGCTTTGTCTGTGAGACGATCAGGCAGTCAACGAATAAGAAAAGTATGTCCCGACCGAGGATTGAACCCGCGAGATGTTTTTGCAGTCAGCAGCAGTCAGCTGTTGAGAACAGTGAATGGTCTTCTGAAAACAGTAAACGGTCTCCTGCAATTGAATTTATTGAGAAGCATGCATGGTTTCAGCTGTATCGTCTCTGCTGAGAATGTTGACGTGTTTCGAGGCAATTTTTAGCATTGAAAACCCCGCATGGTTTCGAAACTTGTGGCTCTCTGCAGATAATGGCTAGTGGGTTCGGAGACCTCTCGAAGAACCATGTGTGGTCTCCGTAGGTTTTCCGTGCACGTAACGCTAATGAACAACGAAAGACACCTTCCCTAAACATTATATTCAGGTGAAGAGTTGACGACTTCATCCGCCACTCCTTCCACGAGTCGCTTTCCACCACCTCTCACCTTATTGCTGAGGAACACGCTGCTCATGGAGATGACGTAGAGCTGACTGCGGGTGGAGGCGGCCACCAGGGTCTCCTCTGACGGACTGACGGCCAGGCCGGTGATGCCCTCCTGGGAGGACACCTCCGAAGACACGGTCAGCCGGCCCGGGTCCTGCGGCACGTGCACTGTGCGTAGCAGCCGGTAGAACTCAGTGGTCTGGTCCTCAGCGCGGTCAAACACGTGAACCACGCCGACGCCGCACACCGCCACGAAGCCCTGCCGGAGAGAGGTGGTGGAAGATGACAGAGTTGAGTGTGTGTTATATAAGGCCGCTTAACTGTAAATTAAATTGACCTTACAGGGTTAAGAATGACTGTCGGTGGATACAAATGGTAGAAAGCCAATGTCAATGAGGCAACGGTGAAAGTTGGTAAGTCAATAAGACAACTATCTCGTGAGACATGTTGAAACGAAGCGGAAAGATTTGGTGAGGTTAGTGAACTATGTTACGGGAAGACGAGAGGATCGCGGCAATGTGGTCTGGAAAGCGTGGTATTATAAAAACAACACGACACGGAATAGAATAATGCCACAAGAATGCGAAGAAGCTATTAGAAAGTTGCCGATTGCAGTACAAATCGACTGGGCATCACACACCGTCATTAAAAGATTCCAAAATGACATCAACGGGATGTGATGTTTTCAGCTCTACAAAAGCAACGTTTAGAGCGACAGGTATACCTTAGAGAATGTGACGATGCTGGTGACCGGAGTGCCTCCGCCACCGGAGGTGACCGAGCTGGAGCGGGCGGCGTTCACTGAGCGGCGGTCCGAGTCGGAGGACTCCTTCCCGAACACGTCCGTCAGACGGAACTCGGCCTTCAGCTCGGCCGCGTCATACAGCACCACCCGGCCCTGGTCCGTACCGACCAGCAGCCGGTTCTGACCTGTAGGGCAGCACAGTGCACCATACAGCACCACACAACACCATACAGCACCACACAACACCACCCGGCCCTGGTCCGTACCGACCAGCAGCCGGTTCTGACCTGCAGGGCAGCACAGTGCACCATACAGCACCACACAACACCACCCGGCCCTGGTCCGTACCGACCAGCAGCCGGTTCTGACCTGCAGGGTCACAGAGCACCCTGTAGTACCGAACCGTATGACTGCAGGCGTCATAATTGTCGATATTTTTAGCATAAATAGCATGCCAGTCACAAAATGCCTTAGTTACATCCCAAATATGCATTGACCTGACTTCTTGACTCGAATTCGGAGCCGACCACAGAAGAAAGGGCTCGGATGCAAGGGCGTCGCCACCTTCTGACGGTTGGAGGAGGGTGGGGTGGGGGGGGGGGGGGGGTGGGGGGGAGGGGAACGTAGGTATTTTGAAGTCGATTTATTACATGCAACGCCCATAAGCGTAATGTAAATTCGAAAATGTTTGTGGAGACGCGTCCCCCCCCCCCCACACACACTTCCGACGCCCATGCTCGGATGCATTAACCGGATATGAACATACCGGCCCAGGCGGCGCACATGTAGTTAGTATTTTCGACGCGTTGGTGACCAAACTGGCGCAGAGAGCCCTCGGTGAGACGCAGCATCTTCAGCAGGTGTTGACCCACCACCACAATCACGGCGGGGTCCGCCGGATTGTACACAGCCTGAGGGTATAGGACAGGATATATGTTGACCAAAGTGTTCAACACTCATAACAAATTGACATTGTAAGAAGAGAAAATGTGTATGTCAAAATTCAACGACGGGAGAGATGAAAGAGAAAGAGAAGAGAATGACGAAAAAAAGTGAGCTACAATTATGGGTTTTAACGCCCTTAAAAGTAGAAGTAGTTTTGTTAAATCCAACTGCCGTCCAACGGCAATACAAACTGCATTGTTGCCGTTTCCCATCTCCCCAGGTCCAGTTCCCGCATTACATGATACGTATACCTGGTTGACGGCGGCCCAAGTATTGGGCATGTTGGGCTTGAGCGTGGTGACGATCTTGCCCTTCTCCCACAGGTAGACGACGAGCGTGTAGTCCGGACTGCCTCCCAGCACCAGCACATACTTGTGGTCACTGGAGAAGGACAACGACACCACGTCCTTGGACTGCACCTCGGTGCAGTAGAGCGTCTTGCGCCGCTTGCTCGTCGACAGGTCGTAGATGAAGACGGTGGCTTGTCCACACAGTCCGAGACGGCCAGGTAGCGTCTGGAAATGGTGTAGTTGGGTTAGTGTTAACTGTTAAGTCCAATGCCGAAGAACAAGTGTGGTAGCTGGTACCCGGAATGAATCAAACCAATGGGATGCTATAACATTCTTAAAGAGGCGATAACTTCTAAATCAGTCTCGACGGAGGAGAAAACAAAGACCAGATGGAAAGGCTTGAACGATTTCACAGGAAAATGAGTAAGAAGTGGGAAGGCGCCTGAAAGTTCTAAGGAAATCGTCAGGACAACACTATTTTCCGATATTGCGAATCAAATGCATTTTACCGCCTCTTCAAAATGGCAAAATGGCAAATGGCATCAAAATGGCATCAAAATGGCATCAAAATGGCATCAAAATGGCATCAAAATGGCCATTTTTTCAAAATGGCACGCAGATCATCAGATACCGCACTCTCTTCAGCAACAAAATGTGGACTGGAACCACATGCTTTACCGATGATGATCGACTAAACAAAGGTCCACCACGACCGGCGCGAGTGATAACCACCCACTTGATCGATACTAGAAGGAAGTTACTAGATGACAACGGCAAGGAGCACAGTGACAGTTACTGTTCGAACTTACTTGTTTTGACTCAAAGCAAAATTCTTCAGATTCCTGAGTTTTCGAAGATCGTCGAAATGTGTCTGATGTTTGTGGAGAACATTGTAGCTGAGTATGGTCGAACCAGCAGGATAAATTATATTTTGATCATCACAGTAGCATACGTTATTTGGTATATCATTCCTGAGTCCAAATATATGGACCAGTGAAACTTCAGCGATAGACATAGTGAAGTATTCGAGCGATGTTAAATATTGTGTACGTTAATACATGAAAACAACGCCTTCACGCAGTATTATGAATAAGCTAACATTCTTAAAATGTCAAGTTCACAAATTGACCCTTACAACATAAAGTAGTTCAGTAACAAAACAATTGAAACGATGTATTCATTTATGCAAATTTACAGTGCGTTTGTGATTATGCACGTTCTGTTTTTCGCCCAAAACCTCGCGCAATGGAATTCAGCAGAACTATTTCGTTAGTGAGCAAACAGCTCGAAATAACATGTATGGGAGTAAGGTTCAGATGCGCGGATAGAGAAAATATGATATTCAATGATGCTGTACACCACCACCACTGTTTTGCCACTTCCGCTGCACCGCGCTGCGCCACGATAGACAACAGAGCGTTACTTCAGAGCCAACCACTGCCAACAACCGTTGCCATGGAAACAGTCAGGTAGGGAGTACGGTAAGCGATACAAACGACTGGCTTGCTGTTTGACTGTTTGACGATACATTGTATCATCGATACAATGCCAGAGGCGGATCCAAGGGGTGGGGGAAAAATGGGTAATTTCCCCCCAAACAAAAAGTCGGGGGGGGGGGAGGGGGGCAAAAGTATGTCCCCCTCCAAAGTTGGAGTTAAAGTTACCATTTTTATCTTTCCTAAATGCATTTTAGCTGTTTTAGCAACATTTATTTATAACGTTATGATATGCACTGCTGCAAATCGCAATAAACAAGTGAATAATCGACCTGACTCAACGGCAGATTAACCCGCGCCCTGGAGGGGGGGGGGGGCGAAATCCGCCCCACCCCTAAGGTTTTTCGAGGATAGCGCAAAAATGGCGGAGTTGCGCGCCGCCGTTTTTTGCATACCTGTTCGGAAATTAATTACCCAAATAATGTAAAATTATTGACCTCGGATCATCTCAGGTCACGTTACCAGACCAGGTCGCGTGATGACCCCACCTTCCAAAACGTTTGCGGTAGTACCGCAGCCACAGTTTGAATCCGATCGGTTTCACACTTGCAGGTTTCATAAGGTCACAGATCTTACAATTTGTTTATCTCGGATTTCTGATATCGGTGACCTAAGGTCTGGTCAATATCGTGACCGCCAACACTGTTTTGTCATGTCAATAACTATCGACATATCACGCGAAGTGGAGAGGGGTATGCCACTAACACGCAGTGGCGGGGGGCACTTTAGTGCCCCCCCCTAAGATCTCCGAAAGTATGAGAGCTAGAAGGATGAAACTTACCGGGTAGGTAGGTGCTATAATGATATACCTTTTTGCCAATTTTTCTTGACCTTGGGTCAATCGCTGCAAGGTCAAACAAGGTCACGAAGGTCAAATCTGGCCAAATGTCACAATTTTGGGAATTTGACCTCTGTGACGTCACAGGGCACCAGCAATGTGTTTAAAGTTGTTTCCGGGGATGAACATTGACATTGTCTACCGAATGGCTGAAAATCCATATAACTAAAAAATGTATCCACTGATTTCGATTTTTTTTGCGTCAAACGATCCGCTATTGAGCTGGTGTTAATGCCTCGCAAAAAAAAACACTGCCCTGTTCTGCTTCATTTTCGAGCTATTCACAACAAAAAACATGTGCCGCTCCGCTGCGCGTGATAATGAAGATAGAGAAGTGAAAACGGTACCAATGTGTTTGTCTCGTCGAGACATGTCTCCCAATATGCAAAATGACCTACATGGGTCATCACTTGACCTTGACCTGAGGTAAAAAAAATCAGTTGACCTAACCTCGACAACATGAATATGATTCGAAGTGCCTTGACGAGACAAACACGATGGCGTCAAACGTATTGCTTTATCTTTATTAGATAAGTTATTTGCGAAAAAAAAAAAAATTGCCAAAAAATAACCTTTTTGACATTTGATGACCTCTGGAGCCTAAACTATTGACCTAAGCTCAAATCTGAGGACACATTAGATTGCATTTTGCAAGATCTTTCCATTGCGTTTTTCCGTTCGTATGTACCTAGCTATCATAGTTCCCGAGATACTTGTGGGTGTTCGAAGCGAAGTCCTAAAACTAGAAAATGTGACATTTAATGACCTCGGGTGACTTCAATATTGACCTGACCTAAAACAAAAGACCGATATACTTTCGATAGAGCTTGTCTCGAGATATCTAACTCCGTTTTATGCTTGTCGCTATGTTGTGTGGTTTTTTAGATGATAGGGGAAGAGGCAAAATCCCCCCTCCCTCCCTCCAGGGCGTGTAATTACCAGAGGCCCTCCAGGGCGCGTGCTTAAGGGACTGTCCCACCTTCCCAAAAGTTGTGAAATGTTCGCCGTTTGTGGTGCACAATATGAAGTAATTTCTGCCGAACACGATTATGACATTTGTTTCTCGCAAACAGTGCTCAATTTTACAAAAAGTTAAGTTTTAATATTTGGGTTGATGACGTCATATTGAGCTCTAGAGAGCTACACAGAAATCCTTTACGCTGTCAAAGTATGAGCACAATTATTTCGAGACAGTTCTGGCGCTTTTAATAGAAAACAAACGAACTACCAAACCATTGAAACGTAGCAAATATATCCAAGGTTCACCTCAAAACAAGTCGACTATCATTAACAGTTGGGTAAAGAGAGACGACGCTGTCGGCAGAGGTCTATAAATGGTCTAAACATTAATATCTGTCGCTCACGACGAATCTAGGGCAATTTCTGTCGCACGCTTCTAACTCAGCTCCTATGGAGTATGCTGAATCTAAAAACACCGTTCGAATGCTCTTCAAAAATCATGTCGAAACTATTTCGGTTGTTATTTGGCTTGGTCAATATTGAGGTCACCAGAGGTCATCAAAGGTCAAATTTTACATTATAGGACTTTGCTCCTGAAACTCCCAAATATCTTGGGAACTATGATAGCTAGGAACAAACATACACAAGCAATAGAAAGCACATGAAAAATGGAATCGCCATTGGTGTTCTCAAATTTTAGCTCAGGTCAATAGTTTAGGCTCCAGAAGTCACCAAATGTCGCGATAGCATTTTCTTCCAAAAAGGTTTTGGTGAATAACTTCTTATCAGTTAAACATAGCGCAATAATTTTAACACAACCGTGTTTGTCTCTTCAAGACGCTTCGCAATATATTAATGGTGACCGGGTTAGGTCAACTTCAAAATTTGACCTCAGTTGTCACTTGTCACTGGTTCAGTCCCTGGTTAAGTTGTCACTGGTTCAGTTGTCACTGGTTCAGTTGTCACTGGTTCAGTTGTCACTAGGTCGGTTCACAGTGTACCGTTAAAACGTGCACAAAATTGCTCAAAATGCATTTCCTGGCAAACTTGCAGATCATATCATCAGTTGAATGATATACCTACACCCAGTGGCGGCGCCACCTAGGGGAACGGGGTGGGGGGCGTGCCCCCCCCCCCCCCCCCCCCCCCCCCACACATTTTCGGATTGTAACATTACGCCTATGGGCGTTGCATGGAAAGAATCGACTTCAGAATGCCTGCGTCCCCCCCCACACTTTCGGAAGGTGGTGCCGCCCTTGCCTACACCACACATCACTAACCACCATATAATGCATACCACTGATTACTGAAACACCAAGAAAAGTTACTTTCTTGAACTGCCATGGACAACCAAAAACAACACACCACAGCAAAACAAGAATTAGTGAACAGATGATGATTGGCGGTATTTCCAGCAATATATCACCCATAACTCGACCATGTTAATTCACAGGGATGTGGTGTATTTCAAAGATTCAGTTTTATATCTCATCAATTATCTTTGTATGAAGACAAACAATTCAAAATATAGACATATCAAAAATAGTACTTAACCCTCGTCAGTCCAGCATCCGATACCTATGTGACCATGCAGGGGGTTGGTACGACCCCCCCCCCCCCCCCTCATAAATTATATATATCAAAGGCTGCAAAATACAGGGGCTGAAATCTAGTGAGAAACACATTTTAGTGTATGTTTAACTGGCCTGGGCCAACATCAATAAATAGTTTTCATACTCTGGTCCAGGCCAATGTAGCCTACCTACAAAACTGGTTATAAGCTCAGATTATGGCTACTGTCGTCAATTTGGGCAGTTTTGCTCATTTTTTGCAAGAAAGATTATGTGGTAAATCTATTTCATGGTTGCAAAATCAGTCCCAAATAGAAGAAGAGAAGTCAGCTGACAGTAATATTATGACAGACTGAAAAGTGGGTTATCTTTGACTGTGGGGGGGGTCCGGGTGGTGACAGCCCCCTGTAGGTTCTGCAGCGCAGCGAGCAAATGTGAGCAGAGCGTTCTAACTTCTAAACCATTTCCTCAGGCTTTAAAAAAAATCGCCCAAGTCACATTTTTTCTACTGAAACTTTCACGTATTGTTTTCTCACAAAGCATGAGCCGCACAACCAAGTGCAACAACGAACGAGGTCCATTATCTTGCTCGGTTCGGCCGGGTTCTGAACCTCCGACAACGACATAAACTTCCCCAAAACCCAATATTTGTCGCTTCACTGACAACAATCTGTAAAACCTGTCGCCAACGCTCGCTATCAAGTTACCGAAAAAATAGACCTCTGGCTGTCGGTTTGGAGGCCCTATTCAAATACACATGGGCCTTGTTTTTTACAGATGTAAAAATCAAACTTGAATATCTTTTTGATTAGATCATTGTGGTTGTTTTAACTGCTACCATACTTAATTGCAATACCAAGCCATCAAAATGGCTATCTCAACTCAAATATAATGTTAAGGTGGGATAGTCCCTTTAAGCAGAACAAAACAGTAAACACCTACTTTTAAATTAGCATTCACGATCTATAGACTATTGATCTGAGCGTCGTGCATCCGCTCCATCCGCGCTACGTTTGACGTTTATTATGGCGTTTATGACGTTTATTTTATATATTATATATATTTACCACCTCCCTGAATTTTACTAAAATCTCCCGTTTTTCATGAAGCATCCCGTTTTATATTGAACCCGCACTTATTTGACTGGAATCTTTTATTTTCTCTTCGTCGTAGCATTTCTTCTGTCTTATGGCTCCCGGTTTTCTATTTGTTTGTCCCTTTTGTATTATCATTTATCACTATTTTCTTCAAATCTGGCACTACACGACACTTTTTTGGCAATGTAGTAGATATTCTAGTGTGATTTTAGTGGGAACAACTAGAAACTGGTATGGATGGTCGATTATTTTCTATAGAGGACCCATTTTGGACTATAGAGGACCCGTTCTGGCTTGTAGAAGACCGTCTTGGCTAGAAACAAAAACAAAATGGGGAGGGCCAACAAAGGTTAAGGGGCCATCAATGTCGCGTGGCGACCCAATTGAGCAAGCCCTGTAAAAGCCCCTAAACTGCAGGAATCTCTCCCAAAGCCCAAAAAGTCTTGTAGGCATTAACACGCGCAGTGGAGAGGGGTATGCCACTAACACGCAGAGGAGAGATCTTAGGGGGGGGCACTTTAGTGCCCCCCCCCCTAAGATCTCCAAAAATGTGACAGCTAGAATGATGAAACTTACAGGCTAGCTAGGTGCTATGATGATCTATATTTTGTAAAATTGTCTTGACCTTCGGTAAATATTTTTAAGGTCAAACGAGGTCACGAAGATCAAATCTGGTCAAATGTCACAACTTTGGTCATTTCACTCCTGTGACGTCACAGGTCACCAGCAATGTGTCCAAAATGGTTTTCGGGGATGAACATTGACATTGTCTGAACAACTTGTGGGGGGGGGGGCACAAAAATGCCCCCACCCTCCAATGCGCGTGTTAAATACCGATAATTTACCCACTGGCAGCACTAGTAAGTAGCATAGCAAAACGTTTACGTGTAACGTTTCGCTGTTATCAACGCTGGCATTCCCTCTACTCGCTGTAGGCTGAAATATCCCGATACTGGCAATGTATTCGGATTGCGAGCCTACGCACCATTGCTACATCACTGTTGTCACTGTCGTTATATTTTTGTTCAGCAAATGTCAGTACGTCGGTCTGGATTTAATGCATCTCTTATGGCGTGTATTGCTATCTGACACTGTCTTGTCCTTCCATCTTTTCCATATATAGCAATTTAATTTCAGTACGAGTATGTTATGGCGTACACAATCATAACAACCTACAACTCCGCAAGAATGCTTACAGCGGATTTCATACACGACGTTTTTTTGGGTGCAATCACCTTTGAAGCCTGACCTGCAAAGATGGCATCTGCGCGCCCCTGGACAGCTGGGTTTACGAATAGAAGATTTCACTAGTGATTTTTCAGTTTGTTGTCGTTCTTCCAGGCTAAACGTACCCGGAATTTTGACCTTTTAATGACATGTTTTACTTTCCATAGGAGCTGTTCATCTATATATGGTAGGGTTAGGAATAATGTTCCTCGCAGCAGCTCTAACCAATATGTAGTTCAATTAAAAAAAAATCGGTACTTTTCCTATATTCGAAGCCTTTGCTTTGATTTTGCTTTTACCTACCCATGTGGGTGCAACAGGGACGCAGCCAAGGGGGGAGGGGGGGGGGGGGGTGGCACAGGGGCCATACCCCCCCCCCCCCCCCTCCCCCCCCCCCCTCCCCCCTGAGCAAACCAGTTTACACTAGATAAAATGCGATTCTGCGACGACCCGACACTACCCCCGGGTCAACAACTTTTCGCTAACGAAACGGAGCGAAATTTGATCCACCACTGACGTGCCCCCTTGATAAAATGTATGACTACGTGCCTGGGGTGCAGGGACAAATATCTAAAATAGGCTTAACTTGTATTAAATACCGCAAAAACGGACGCATCAGATTCGCGACAAAAATAATAAATTTGCCCATAGCTGATGTCGAAACAGACTCTCATTGCTTTGTTACGTCAGCCAATTAGGTAGCCAAATGAGCTATGACCCCTTTCTCATACCAACCCAAGCTCTGCCACGGGATCGGGAGTCTGGTTTGTGTCCTGTCTTATCGCAGTATACACAGACATGATAGCCCAGACACGACAACGTAGCGGCGTAGAGACAGCTCGTCTGCCTGCCCTTTACCACTGCCAAGTGCTGTCCTGAGTTAGAGTGGGGCACTTCCATCACGCACTGGCGGATCCAGAACACGACGACAAAAAGTTAGAGGCCAAATAAATTCAGAACAGCACAGGCGAGGAGCAAGGGAAGGGGAAAATTGAAGGTCCCCTTCAACGTTTGGCGTTTTTGTATATAAAAAACAAATATTTTGTTAATTGATGCAAATCTGGGACAGCAAAGGTAGACCAAGACGAGAATAGTTTAAATCTGGACAAAATATTGCATAAGGCAATAGGTTTGTCACAAAACAAGATCAAGGTTTCACTGACCTCCCCCTTCTCATTATGTTCCTACGTCTCGGCGTCATCGGAGTTCGCTTGTTTGTGTGTTAAAAACGCATTAAAACGAACTTAAGTTCCTAACTGTTGCTTAGATTTCTTTAAAGTTAAAGTCCATAGATGTGCTGATTTTTTACCGATTTCAGTCGTTTTGGGGTTGGTCCTAATGCCCCCCCCCCCCCGCCCTTCGGATCCGTCCCTGACAGCACGTGCGGGGGTGGTAAAATTCCCCGTCCTGCTGGACGACGTCGGAGAACAAAATGTTCATTTTTCTTGCCAGGTTGGCTAATTTTTCATCACAAATGATCCATCAGAGGAGTCACATGCTGCATTTTTGCATGCGTGTGCTTTTACATCGAATAGTAGGATATTAAAATGCAATTTCTACTGAATTTTCAGGCCATAATTATGGTTCACACATGCAAATGCTGTCCCACAGTCTACCAAAAAATAAATACACGTCCCTCAGAGTGATATCAGTTTGGCACCACCAGAATGGCAGCATATTAGACCACAAATATAGTTGTTTTTATAGACCATACAAACTACCAAGTTGTCTGCAAACTACTACTTCTGTCGTCAGCGGTTTGGGAGAACCGTGGAAGACCACTCATTGACTTTGAACGGGAGACTCTCCGCCGTCCGACCGGCGTATCCGCTGGTTTTATCAGCGAACTTCGCTGCATAGTAGAAACTGGTATAAATTTTGGAACACATTTAGAAACCCAGAGTATATTTTAGATTGATGACCAATGACCTTGGAGGCATGATGGCAGCATTTTAAAACCTCGATTTGGAGCGATCGTCGCTTAGGAAAGCGATGCATGTTAAAAATGTTTGAGCAATTCTGTGAAGCACCCCCTGCTTCCGAGTTCAAGGTGAGGTTAAGTTAAAATAATTAATAATATAGTTGCTCAAAAAGTGGGTAAAATAAATCGCATTGCAATTAAGGTAAACTTAACATGTCAACACATCATACTTGGCACGTTACTGGTGGTGTTGACTGTTGGTGTTGTAATTTGGGGACATGTCAAGACAAAACATTCATGTTATTGGTGAGGTATTGGTGGCTGAAAGTCATCTCAGGCAAAGGGTTGTCAGTTTGAAGGGAGACAACAGGGTAAATAACTGTAACCCCGGACTCACACTAACAACATTCTTTTCATGCTATTGGTGGTGCAGTGTGTTGGTATCAACTTCATCACCAATGGCATGCAAAGTATGACAGGATGTGTCCGGTGTTAATGTTGCCTACCCTACCTGTAAAAAGTCTGTTTAAATTTAAAACTGACTGTGTTCGATCTTTGGTTGCATCCCCCCCCCCGCCCTGTTATCTCATGTCATTGGTGGTGCGTCTGAAAGTTGGTGTCTGAAAGTCATCCCAAGCAAAGGGTTGTCAGTTTGAAGGGAGAAAACAGGGTAAGTAATTGTAACCCCAGACAAGCCCTAACAACATACTTTTCATGCTATTGGTGATGTAGTGTGTCGGTATTGACTTCATCACCAATAGCATGCGAAGTATGATTTTTTCTTTTAGTTACACACATTTATTCAACACATTATTTCAAAACACACAGAGAGACATTTAAGAGTTGGTCCACATATTGCAGCTCATATCATGTCATATCCCCCGCCTAGCCTTGCGGGGCGGCGCCCCCTCGCCACCGTCCGAGCGTGCAAGCCGTCGACCAGCTGTGGCCGGCGCCCCGCACGCCCGGCCGGCCGACCGGCCCCGCATAATATGCTGAGGGCCGGTCTCGGGTTAGCCCGGGTGGGGAAAGGGCTACATTTTCGGGTGGGGAAAGGGCTACATTAACACATTTAACCGTGTAACGACCGCACGTCCCGGGGGACCGTCCGTCCCGCGGCCAGCAAGCAACTAAGAGTGGTGCTCTGGACCGGGGCCGGGCCTCGCCGTGCCGTGCGGCGTCAGGACAACACACGAGTCAACTACAACAGCAGATCACAAACACAAGAATGAACGGCGTGCGGTGTCCGCGGCAGACCGACAGACAGAGACAGAAGTTGACACCACTGAGCTGGCCGTTATATGTCCTATGCGTCCCGCGGCCGGACAGACAGAGACAGACAGAGACAGAAGTTGACACCACTGAACTGGCCGTGATATGTCCTATGCGTCCCGCGGCCGGACAGACAGAGACAGAAGTTGACACCACTGAGCTGGCCGTTATATGTCCTATGCGTCCCGCGGCCGGACAGACAGAGACAGACAGAGACAGAAGTTGACACCACTGAGCTGGCCGTTATATGTCCTATGCGTCCCGCGGCGCGGCAGATCGACAGACAGAGACAGAAGTTGACACCACTGAGCTGGCCGTTATATGTCCTATGCGTCCCGCGGCCGGACAGACAGAGACAGAAGTTGACACCACTGAGCTGGCCGTTATATGTCCTATGCGTCCCGCGGCCGGACAGACAGAGACAGAAGTTGACACCACTGAGCTGGCCGTTATATGTCCTATGCGTCCCGCGGATCGACAGACCGACAGACAGAGACAGAAGTTGACACCACTGAGCTGGCCGTTATATGTCCTATGCGTCCCGCGGCCGGACAGACAGAGACAGACAGAGACAGAAGTTGACACCACTGAGCTGGCCGTTATATGTCCTATGCGTCCCGCGGCGCGGCAGACCGACAGACAGAGACAGAAGTTGACACCACTGAGCTGGCCGTTATATTTCCTATGCGTCCCGCGGCCGGACAGACAGAGACAGACACAGAAGTTGACACCACTGAGCTGGCCGTTATATGTCCTATGCGTCCCGCGGCGCGGCAGACCGACAGACAGAGACAGAAGTTGACACCACTGAGCTGGCCGTTATATGTCCTATGCTATGGTGTATATCCCTATGGTGTTATATGTCCTGGCCGTTATATGTCCTATGCGTCCCGCGGCCGCATTGTGATGTGTCTGGTGGTAATGTTGTCTACCCTACCTGTAAAAAGTCTGATGAAATTAAAAACTGACTGTATTTGACCGTTGGTTCAGTAATTCCCCCCCCCCCCAAGTTGGTGGGGCGACTGCCCCACTAACTTGTTATCATGGCCCCACCGTTTTTATGTTCTTCCCCACCAACTTTTGTCAGATGTGAAGGTTTCCTAGTGTCAAACTGTTAATTTTTCACCTCAGCCATGCACAGCAACCACACAATATGATATTTTGCCCCACCTACTTGCTCTGAAAAGCTCCACCCATGCTGTCTACGAGATGGTCTAGGAGGGGGGTCTGGGGGCGACAGCCCCTGGTAGGTTCTGCAGTGCAGCGAGCGAATGCGAGCGGCGCGTTCTAAACGTGGGTCCATGCGATCTTGTAATTGCCGTAAATGTTAGGTCAAGTTTGATTACGTACCGTTTTTGATGACGTCCTAGCTTTGGTATTACTGGTACACTTTTCTGTGTCATAAAATTTTAACATTAAGTAAAAAATATTGCTTAGGACCTGTCTATACTCTCTTCTTCTATAGGGACATCAAGAACTTGACAATGTCTTTAATCTTACATCAGCTACAGAGTAGCTTATGAGAGTTTCTGAGGCTTTATTTTTGCATGTATGATCAATATTTCACAGAGTATAAATATAAATATTGCTTCAACGAGCGATATTGTATTAGTGTTGCTGGAGAACCATTTTCCAACTTTCGATTTGGTTGGAGAACCATAGTGTATTTTTACCACCCCCCACAGCACGTGTCTCAACTCGTGCATTCGGTGTCATCTGGAAACGCGTCATGTTGGGTGTGGGAGGTGTGGCCGCTAGATCCCCGACGAGTGGTGTTTATTTTCCTAAACAATCATCTTTTAGCGTGAACCAAACGTCAGCTTCACTGAAACGTCGTACCAAAATCAGAAATCCAGCGTACTTAACCCGCGCACTGCAGGAGGTTTGCCCTACAGGGGGCCTGACAGGCTATGTTAACCCGCGCACTGCAGGGGGTTTGCGCTACAGGGGGGCCTGACAGGCTATGTTAACCCGCGCACTGCAGGGGGTTTGCCCTACAGGGGGGCCTGACAGGCTATGTTAACCCGCGCACTGCAGGGGGTTTGCCCTACAGGGGGGCCTGACAGGCTATGTTAACCCGCGCACTGCAGGGGGTTTGCCCTACAGGGGGGCCTGACAGGCTATGTTAACCCGCGCACTGCAGGGGGTTTGCCCTACAGGGGGGCCTGACAGGCTATGTTAACCCGCGCACTGCAGGGGGTTTGCGCCGAACACGAATTGCAGGGGGGATTGATTTCCGGCCCCGTGAGATCTCACAAACTACGCTACATAGCGACAAGCGGAAAACGGCGTTTGATAGCCTGATACAAGTTATATCGAAAGTATTTCAGTATTTTTTAAGTCAGGTCAAAATTGAGGTCACCAAAGGTCATCAAAGGTCAAAATTCACAGTTTTTCCTGTTTTAGGACTTCGCTCCCGATATTCCCATATATCTCGGACACTATGCTAGCTAGAAGCAAACGGAAAAAGCGATCGCCAGCCATTGAAATTTGCAATCGACAATGTGTCCTCACATTTGATCTAAGGTCAATATTTGAGGCTCCAGTCTAGAGGTCAAAAAATAAAAAAAAATAGTTTTTTTTTGCAAAACCATTTTTTGCTGATAAATGTTTACCTAACAAAAACAACGGAAAACTGCTTGCGTCATTGTGCTTTTCTCGTCAAGTCGCTTTACATCATATATATGGTAATCTTGTTAGGTCAACTTCAAAATTTGGATTCGGGTCACGTGACCTTGACCTGAGGTCAAGACCCAAGTAGATCATGTTGCACATAGGGAGACGTGTCTCGACGAGACACACACATTGCTATCGGTTTCACTTCTCTATCTTCACTGTGTCGCGAGTTATTGACACACAAGTGATGGTGGCCTCGTATGACCTCAAACAACCCCATAGGGGTCACTGAACAAAAAATACACTTGGATCATCAAGAATATCTTATAATAATATGATCCAAAAGTAATTGGACTAATATCATGCATATCCTTGAAATAACAAGCATTTGAATATTTTCCCATTGACTTATTATGGCAGGTCACGAAATTAACTTGACCTTAGGTCACCGATATCAACATTCTGAGATTAACGAACTGTAAGTACTTATGCCCTCATGACATCCTGTAAGTTTCAAACTGATCGGTGAGAAACTCTGGCTTTGGCACAACTGCAAACATTTTTGGAGGTGGGGTCACTTGACCTGGTCTGGTGACCTGACCTGAAATGACCCGAGGTCATTTTTGTTTTTCAAAGTATGCGCATTTGATGTTCCAACAGGTGTGCTAGAACCCAGCGGCGCTGCGCGCCGCCGTGTTTTCGCTATCTGCGAAAAACATGAGGGGGGGCGGAAATCAACCCCCTGCAGTGCGCGGGTTAAATTTATCATCGTCACTAGAAAATAGCGATAGTAACGATAGTAAGACAGTAACAGACATAACTACAAATGTACATTTATGAAACAAACCCGTTCAAAACTACTGATATACTGACCCCAGACCACTAATCGGCATCAATGATAACTCCTAAGCCTGACACTTGCTGACCAGCAAGGACCTCACGACTCCGGTCTTTGTCTGTACATATTTTCAGATCGATCTGTTATCCCCTATCGCACAGACAATGACTGTTCCGATCGACTGTTGGCCGAGTGGAGGCTCCTTCGGGATGTCGTATCACAGCTCGTTGAGTGACGCCCGGGGGACCGGCGGGGCACCGGCGGGGCACCGGCGGGGCACCGCTCAGCGCGCTCAGCGCTCAGTGTTCGGCGATCATCTAATCAGGACCTCCCTCCCGCTCCCCCGGTGGGCTTGGCAACAAGCTGAACAAGCAAGGTCAATCGGTGCGGTGGCACGAGGCGCTGGCTTCTATCACGCCTGGTCACCAGTGCCTAGTCAACTAGGTATGCCGTCTGGTGGGGGTCCCTATGGTGACGGTTGGCGGACAAACTTGCACAGCTGGCAGTATTCTGCCTTGTCTGTATCCGACGGTTTCATGTTAACTCTCGCCCTACGGGCGCCCTAAAACGACCCCCTGAGGGTTTTCTTGCATAACTTTTTAGACATACGGCGCATCTTGCTGAAATTTTCAGTAGCTAAGCATACAACAATTATACGTAGGCTGTAGAAATGTCATTGAAATTGGTTGAGAAATTTGGGAAATAATGATGTTTTGATGACGTCATGTGTTCGAAAAATCGTATAAAACAGAGTTTTGAAGCAAATTGCAAACGCAATAAGCAAAGATATAAAATGTCATTTTCTTTAAAATGGCAATCTTGGATTTTCGAATTTTTGGGTTTTGGACCCCAAAATTAATAAAAACTATTTTTTTTTTGTGTGTGAAAAATCACCACAAAATCAAAACTTTCTAAGATGTTAAAAAAAAAAACAGAATATATGTGAGAGAACTGAGTATGGACAATACTCAAACCAAATTTCAAAGAAATATCTCTATTTTTGACTGAGGATGGCTCCCTAAGTGAAAGAAATTCATGACGTCATTTTTTAATAACTTTTTGGACTTTTTTGACCAGATACGAATAAATAATTACCTTTTCTGTATTTCTGAGACAAAACTGGTCTAGGAACATGCCTTTTTATTTACATTTATAAATTTCTCATTTTGAGGTTTTCTGACAGAGCAAAATCGCTGTTCTGGACGTGGTCGATCGAGGTCATTCACTTGACCTGGAAGGTCACTCGTTGCCCCAAACCTGCAAATTGCATACCGTTAGATTCCAAACATGACCGGCAACATGTTGGTCCTTACCGCGTTGCTCTATGTTGCTTGGTTTGGAAGTTAACAGGGGGGTCTTTTTAGGCCCCCCCCCCCCGTAGGGCGAAGGTGAAAAAAAGTCCCCGTAGGGCGAGGGTTAAAGGATGTGCAATTTGGATGGAGTCTGGTGCAAGTGCACTGAACAACTTTTCAGACTTGATTAATTTGACCGCACCTTATAATCTCATCCAGAGTACACTTCATTCTCACAAACATCTTCTTGAACTACCCTGAACTCAATTCATTGCAATTTTGCAGCCTCCATGAAGTAGTGTTCGTCACGGGCCCACCAACCCCAGCCCGGCCCGATCCGGGCCCATGAACACCAAGCCTAGGCCCGGACCAGGCCCGGTCAAATAATAAATTTGAGGCCCAGGCCCGGTCCGGCCCGTTCAGAATAATATATTTATTCCCGGGGCTGGGACAATTCAGTGATCTCACCGAGTTCTTATCGGAAATACCGAAGACCCTTAGGTCCGAAGTATTTTCGATAAAAACACGAGATGTGATCATTGAATTGCCAGTCCAAGGGAAGGAAAGTATTTCCCATACATGCTCAGCACTGAGCACTGACATTTCAAATAATGACGTCATATATGTCAATAATGACGTCAATAGACACATTTAGCAGACGGTGGGACAACTTCACAGCAGGGTGGTATAACATGTTTTCCCACACCTTTTGAAAGCCTTCACCACTGTGTCATGCATACTCGCAAATGTGTGGTATAATGAATCACGTGCTATTGTAATGCCTGGGTTTCTCCAGTTAGTTATGCAATGTTGCATGTATGGGAAGGCACATAATTATTTTCACAAAATTTGCAATAATTATCA